>AXZN01000083.1:0-88866 GCA_000498155.1 Shiraia sp. slf14
TTTAATAATACTATAGCCTAAGATAATTTATTAGTAAATTTAAAAAGTTTTATACTTAAAAAACTTATACTACCCTCTAATAATAGTTTTAAGCTTCTTAATAAGAAGTTAGATAATAATAATAATATTTTATATAATAATCTTTAGCTTTCTAACTCTAACTCTAACTCTTTAATTAATTTAGATAAGATTAAAGAAGAAGAGTAAAAAGAAAGATTAGAGCGTATTTTAGCTTTTATACGTAAGGAATAAAATACTCCTAAATATAAGTAATAGTAGTTTAAACTATTACTAATAATTACTTAGGAGTTAAGAATAGGCGTCTACTTTAATAATACCCTAAAGATACCTAAGAGAGTAAAAACTATAATAGCTTCCTATATAATTTGAATAGGCGTTTACTTTAATAATACTCTAAAGATACCTAAAAGAGTAAAAACTATAATAGCTTCTTATATAATTTAATTTAATACTTATATTAAATTATATATCTTAGTAATATAAGGCGCGCTATAATAGTTATATACGTATTTTATAAAGAGGGGCTAATTTGATTTTCGCGTTTTGGCGGATTTGTCGCAATCGCCGACCGTACTTCCAAGTAGGCAATCTGGGGAAGTTTTACCTCGGTTGGGTATTCTTTCGGCATGCCAGACTGACCTTCACGAGCCTACCGGAGCCGCAATCCTCGTCCAAAGCCCTCCGCATTTGCCCTTTAGACCCAGAGACACGCTCCTTTTACAAATCATAGCTATTCCACTTTTGCTGAATTTCCTCTACTTCTACTTCTTCGCCAGATCTTCTTCTTGATCGCCGCTTGTAACTATACTTTGTATTGCTTTAACGCTACCCCACCTGAAGCGCATCCCCTCCTTTGATCATTCAAGATACCTGACGCGTTGGTCGCATCCAAACACTCTACGACATCATGTCTCAAGCACAGACGAAGGCCCAAGAGAAGCTTGCCGAATCAACAGCATCAGTGCCTCAGAGCACAGCCGCCCAACAGAGCGACAATGTCGCGCATGCGCTTGCTGGTGCTGGAGGTGGCCTGCTGTCCATGGCTCTGACGTATGTCCCGTGACGTGCGTAAACACCAACTCTTGTGCTGATATACCGCAATACAGCTACCCACTCATCACCCTCTCTACGCGCGCACAAGTTGAATCCAAGCGCGCTCAATCATCGACACTCGATGCGGCGCGTCGCATCATCAAGCGCGAGGGAGTCGCAGGTCTCTATGCGGGCTTGGACTCTGCGCTCTTTGGCATCAGCGTCACCAACTTTGTCTACTACTACTGTATGGCACAAGACTAACTCAGTTAAATATGATGGCATCCTGACAAGCGAAACAGGGTATGAATGGACTCGCTCCTTCTTCGAAAAGGCCGCACTCAAGGCTGGCCGCGCCTCCAAGAAGCTCACCACTGTCGAGTCGATGATTGCTGGTGCCATTGCTGGAAGTGCCACCGTCCTCCTCACAAACCCCATCTGGGTCATCAACACGCGCATGACTGCCCGCAAGTCAGAGTCGTCGGAGAACGTCTTGCCTGGCTCCAAGCCCGCAAAGGCCCCATCGACACTAGGCACCCTCATTGCCCTTCTTCGTGATGAAGGCCCTGCCCGCTTGTTCGCAGGCGTGATGCCCGCCCTCGTGCTTGTCATCAACCCTATTTTGCAGTACACTGTGTTTGAGCAGATGAAGCAATTTTTGGAGAAGAAGAGGAGAGTGACTCCCACTGATGCTTTCTACCTCGGTGCATTGGGCAAGCTGCTGGCCACCAGCATCACATACCCATATATCACCGTGAAGAGCAGGATGCATGTTGCTGGCCGTGACGGGCCACGCGAGGACATGTTGACCACCTTCAGGCGGATCATCAAAGAGGAGGGATACCAGGGGCTGTACGGAGGCAAGTTTCATACTTCAATAAATCAAGTACGAACGAATGACTAACAGTTACTAGGCATTGGACCCAAGGTCACTCAAAGCGTCATCACCGCAGCCTTCCTCTTCGCTTTCAAGGATGTTTTGTACTCGTACACCGTCGCTGCCCGTAAGAAGATTGCTCGCCGCTGAGTTTCTCATCGCATTTGCTTGAACAAGTAATTTCGGCAGCTTGTAAAACGGCCCGACATGGGTAGAATAAAGAAAGGCAAACAGCATAATGACCACAGGGTATACAACCAAGCAGGTCAAACTTGGCAGAGGGTTCTACCATCTATGTTGGAAGCTTATCTTTTGGAAAGTGTGAAGAGCACCTAAGAAGACGTTGTATATACCCACAAATGTATCACCGCCTTGTACTATTTATGAGCAATTTTCATTACGTCACGTAATCAAATACATCAATCAAATCAAATCAACACCTTTCAATCTTCTCAGTATATGATGATTTAAACATTTCGCATTACACATCTCTCGTATATCTAATTCCCTTCCTTGAGTCCGTGATATCGCCACCTAACCGTACACCCCAAATAACAATATTACCAGTTCCCATACACCAAAAACAAGGCGTGAGCCAATCCATCTATCCCTTTACCCAAGCCAGAAAAAAGCACTAGACCTACATAACGCCATGCTATTTGATATCCAGAAAACAACACGAGTGAATATATTCCAAAGAAGTGAAAACGCGAGAAAGGACAAGGAATTACTCAATACAATGATCTGCGCTTCAATTTGTTCCTGTTATATCGTCAGTCCTTTATCCCAGAGTATACACATACTCTTCTCAATTGAAAGAGAAAACTTACGTAGCGCCCCAACTCCTCCTTCCCCCTCTACTCACAAACACATCGTCCGTTTTACTCTGCGCAGCCGGGGCGGCAGCGGTGCTAGGACGTTCTTCCACAGGCTTTGTGCTGGAAGTTTCGACGGCGTAGTAGCGCGGTGTGGAGCTGCGTTGGATGCCTGGTCGAACAGATGGCGTCGTATCGGCGGTAGTGGCTAGTTTCGATGAAACGGAAAGGGAAAGGGCAGGAGAAGCAGTTTGCGGCCTTCGCAAGATAGAATTATGGTCTTTTGCTCCGAGTGCTGGCCGCTTTTCATTCTTGATGTCTGCTTTTTCGGTGGGGTCGTGCTTGTTTGACTGGGTAGGAGGAGCGTTTTCTTTGCCTTCGTCTTTGGCAATGTTGAAGCTCTCGTCTTTGCGAACGATTTTCCGGACGAGGCCTCGGAGTCCCAGGCTTTTTCGTCGTGAGTGGCGCAGTTCTGCGGGTGGGATGTCGGTGGATATCAGGTTGACTTGGTTGGGGGCGCTTTCGCTCCGTATGTGGCGCTTGGGTGTGGCCTGAATGCTGTTGTTGCGCTCTGGCTCCGACGACTCTGGTATGCGTGATACAGTTTCGACTGGGGTGGACTCTTCAACAGGCCTCGTTGTCAGCTGGGGGCTTAATTCCGTGATGAGCGTTGCGCCACTTGAGCGGGCGGAAGTGTAGTCTATTGGGGATACACGTTGGCGGGTTCGTTGTATGGCTAGTCGTTCATGGTCACGCATTAATTGTTCTTTTGTGGCTTGTAGCTCGGAAATCTTTTGCTTGAGTGCTTCAATTTCGTCTTGATCTTGCGTGTGGAAATTAATGGCTGCGTCGATCTCGGCTTGCAAGTCTTTGATGTAGTGCTCTTTTCCTGAGATGTTGCGTTTGAGAGATTCAATCTCTTCATTTTTGGCGTCCAGTAATTCTCGGCTTTCTTTCAATTGACTTTCCATACGTTGGAAATGTGCACGGTGGACCACGCTTGGACGGGCTGTTTCAAGGTCATCACTGATTGCCCGCTCCAAATGAACCTGTTCCCGTAGAGACTCTGCTTCCTGGGCAGCTGCAAATATGCGGATATTGGCGTCCCGAAGTCTCTTTTCCAATGCCTCTACCTCAGCATATAACCGCAAATTATCTTCTTGCGCAGTATCAAACATGGCTTCCAGCTCGTTCCTGTCCTCCTCGATGGTGGGGAGCCGGTTAATCGAATTTGCTCCGCTTCGCCTTTGAATCTCTTCCTCCAACCTCACCGCCATTTCTTGCAACTGCTCTTTGCTTTGCATGTGGAGTTCGCGTTCTTCTCGCAAAGACGCTTGTATTTTCTTTGCAATGTCCCAGGCTCTTTGAAGTTCGGCTTGTTGGTTGACAACTTCGTCTGCAGCTTTCTTTGCAACCTCAAGTTGCTCTTCTAATTTTGCAATCACAACATCCTTGTCATCTTCGATGCTCGCGGATCGCCCGTTCTTCACACGCAGCAGACGAACTTCAAGTGCTTGATCTCCATCGGCATGCTCTTCAGAGTCCATCTTGGGACTGTTTCGTCGGTCTAGAAACTGGAGTCGTTCTTTGAGCATCTTGAGTTGCGCATCTTTTAGCTCCATTGTTGCCTTTTGCTGTTGATAGACCTCTTCCAGTCTTGCATCATGCTCTTTAATGTACCTTTCCTTCTGCTCGTTGCCCTTGCGAAGGGCAAACAGCTCAATGTCTTTTCGATAAACAACTGCTTGGTGATCTCGGGCCATGTTTTGTTTGACTGTCTTCATTTCGTCCCGCAAGGTAGAGTAGTCGGTAAAAGTCTCATTTAGTGTCGCACGCGCCTTCTTGAGCTCTTCTTGAGTACTTCGCAGTAACGCCTCTTTGGCTTTGCTCACTGATGTTAGAACGTTCAGGGCATTTTGAAGTCGCACGATCTCCGTCTCTCTCAATTCAGCTGTATTAGATGTGCAGGCCAACGCCCCTGAATTTGCATTGGCACTGGGCGAGCCATTCGCTGCTCCATCTACAAAAGATGGTACCGATGCTGTGGCGTCGCTGGGCTGCGCTCGCGTCAAGTCAGTTTCAACAACCGATGGGGCCTTCTCAAGCTGTTGGTTTAATTCGCCCCCACCCTTAGCGAGGCGGTTTTGAGCGCGCTGGAACACGTCAAACGAAACCATGACTAGTGTAGAGGCGAGCGACTCTTCCAGACTAAATTCTAGACAGACGAAACAGATGATGACAAGAATCCTAGAGGCGTTGATGACAAAATCCCGATGTCGTGTCGCCCAAGAATTGGAGATTTGCTCAACAGTGAGTAACAAAATCTCTGGGAAAGCGGCAATAATGCCGACGACAAGGAGTCGACCAAAAGGAAGCTCCGAGACAAGATATTGCACGTCGAGCTCGAGCCAGCTTTGTATCACAATTTCAAAGCTGTTGCGTAGTATTGCAACGGCCCGATGCGCGACGGTTGATGCGCACTTGTGACCTAAAATAACCCAGTCAGCACCCAAAGCAACGGTACCAACATAGCACCAAACAGCAATCCTACAACAAGGGGGCACCGACCGTGAAGGATTGAGCTGGGATGGAACCTGACCTCACTTACTTGTATTGTGTGGAATGTTGGAACTCCCCAAAGAATCCTGCAAGCAGCGGATTGGTGATATTCTGTTCACAATAGACGTGGCGGATGCTGTTGTCGAAGGGGGTACAATATTGAGAGTAATCGTGTGACTTTCCGTGCTGAGAAGATAGACTCCTGGTGCAATGATCGTTATAGCTGCCACGACGGATAGTGGGTGCTGCTTTGTGTAGTCTTGGATCGCGTCTAACACTGTGATCATTGTGTTTTCAACGCCTAAGAGATAGTCGTCTTCTTGGTCGTGAAGTTGGTTGACAGGCTAGGAGAAATCGTTCCCTGGAGCAGGGCCGCAATCATCAACGTGAGCTTCTCAGTTTTGAAACGGATGCGGTATCATTAGGATCGATTTGTGGACGTGAACGTCATACTAGTCGTTGAAAACTGTTATATATAAAGTCGCAAAAGATCTCGCAGAACAAACACCAGAAAGGTGCAGACGCGAAAGACAACAGTCAAAGGAGGGGAGCTCCATCATAAAGATAACATGCATGAATGACCAAATGACGCATGCCAAAACTAGTGACCCAAACGCCGTGCAGAATGCGCCAGAGAAGGATATCGCAGCAAAAGTAAAGGGGAGACAAGCAGGGGTGTCGGGGCCAAACCAGAAGCCAGCACCCTCATATCTGGAAATCCTTGGATCCCTCCACCAGCCCATCGCCAAGCTTGGTCATAATTGCCCATGTCGGCATGTAATGTAGGACTTCATCAAAAGCGGGGATGTCGCCTGCATTGGCATCAGACCAGAGGCACACGACTCTTCCAGAAAGCTTCGAATCATCCTTGGTGTTCCAGGTTACGCTAACGTCCCAAGGTTTGGACCACTCACGGTGCCATAGGCGCACCTCGCGGGCACCCTTTTCGCCAACTGCATTGAAGCGCGGGTCTGAAACACCACCATCAACCGCCAAATCGGAAATGGGCGAGTCAAAAACAATGCGACATGCACGCGTGTTCTGACCCGCGACGCGAATGGTAGCTGTACCTGTGTTGTTACCTTTGGTGATCGAGTAATCCATCCAACTATTAGTGTAAGTTTTATTGCTGTAAGGCGAAATCTTCTTGTCGTTTGTCTGCGAGCCCTCTGGGACGACTTTGGGAGGCAGCCCCTCCCATGCACAGGCCCTGAGCTCTTTTCGTTTCGCAGCAGGGGGCAATGAGCAATTGACATGTTTTCCTTGTGCACTAGGTACTTCTGCCACGATGCGCTGAACGTACCCGTCCAACCCAGTCAGTGACACCGTGTTGATGCCGGTAGTGCAGTCGACCCGCTGATTGAAGTAGACCTTGAGGCGATGATCCCTGCTGAATGGAAAGGCCACAAGATTGTAAATGACTGTGGCGACACAGATTAGGAATAAAAAGGTGGGGACGTGAAATGTGAAACGGTGGATGAAGGGTCCAACAGGCGCAAGTAGCAATATGGTGACTGCTGCAAAGCTGATGTAAATGAACAGCGATGAGCTACCGTCTGCTGGTGTCTGGTAGAGGGCAGAAGTAAGCAGTAGGGCTAGTTGTCCGACTAGGATGATGGTGATCGGGGCGACAAATAGAAATTGAAGGATCCAAATCCAACTCGGTAATTTGCCGCTCCACTCTTGCTCCCCGGAATATGGCTGCTTCAAATCCAGTCGCCGCGGGCCTTCTTCGTGATTCCCACCTGCGTCGCTCGTGGAATCACGCCCACTGTATCTTGCAAAGCTACGTCGATCGCCCCGCAAGAGGGACGTGGTCTCGGTTGCGTCATCGTCTGGACCCGCACGATCAACAGATCGTGTAGCGCTTGTCGTCCCTGTCAGTGGCCGGCTAGCAGATTCGGAATTTCGGCGGGAGCTATCAACTTCATCAAAGTGACCAGCATATGCGGTTTTCGTCGGAGCGAAAAACAATTCGAGATAGGAGAGCACCAGGGCTACTGAGAGGCCAGCGAAATAGAACATTGCAAAGTAGCCTCCCGCAATCTGATAGTTTTTTGCCATGACAGTTGCAACCGTGAGAAGAACGAATGATCCGGCAAATAACCAGATTAGAGCGTACATTCGCTGTAGCGCCGATGGACGCATCGCGTCAGCTCCTCGCGAAAAGAACCAAGTTATTGCGAACCATGCCGAAAGCATCATACTGTATACTGTCAGCCGAGATCTACAGACGCCATGTTTGAGTTTTCCTACCTCCACACCGCATAGGGGCTGCTATAAACAATGAAGGGATTGACGCGCACGACAAGATATGCGAGTGCGATGATGACTGCAGAAGAGATGACAAAAACTATGGGGAAACGGAAAAAACCCCTCCAGCCATAGAGGTGAACGGGTTCGTCGTCATCAGCAGAATGAACATAGGCTCTTCGGGCGAAGAGATAGTTCTTGTTCGCTTTTGATAAGCCAACCGTGAGACCAATCAAAAGTAATGGAACAACCACAAGCAGCGTTACACATAGGGCAAACATAGTATGAAGTCGGAAAACGAGGAAAACTTCGCCCAGGATATCGAACCATACAGCATCGTTTCCGGTTCCCGTGGGTACTTTGCCATCACTCGATCCACGGTCGTCCTCGCTGCTGCTGAACTGATCGCTTGTGTCAGAAGCGAGTCCAGAAGTTGTAGCAAGAGCCGCAGAAAGCATGTGCCACACGGAATTGAGCGATGTCTCTCGGGTAGAATCTTCAATGGTGTGATATCGCGCCCTAGGTTCCATAAAGGCAATATCAAGTCCACGTAGTCCAAGCTCTTCGTAAAAGACCTTGTAGTCTGTCTCACTACGGATGAGGTGTTTCTTGAACCCATCGCTGCTTACGACCGTACCAAAGGGATGTGGCGATGCTTTGTAGTAGCGAGTGACCTCGGCGTCTGTGCTTCTGAATAGAGTGGCTCTACCACCTGCTCCAGCGCCCTCAAGATTGACAAACGTGTGTGGAATCTGTGAAATGGGATGGCGCATAAATGCTTTGGCGCCATGGAGCCAGTCTTCTTCGCCATTGTTCAGGAGCAAGATCAAAGTGCGTTTAGGCCAATTGTTTGCTTCGGTGAAATAGGACAAAAGCTGCAGGACCGTAACCACACCTACACCGTCATCTGTTGCGCCGTATCCAGAGCTAACCGAATCATAGTGGGCGTTAACAAGAACGCCGACATTGTCGCGGCGACGTTGTCCTGGAGGTGAGCTTTGAGGAGAATGGAATGGCTCATCGTCTTCTGATCCGCGAATTGCAACAATGATATTTGTGCCCTCAAAGTAGATCGAGGTACGACCTTCTGCAAAGGTGGCATTGGAAACGTTGTCGTCAATGATGGTGACTTGGTCCTTATCTAGGTTTTTGGACTTGATGATGTCTTTGACGCGGGCGAGCAGGAAAGCCCGAACATCATCATTTTCATGGCTGTTATAGGGATGGAAGCGACGGGTTATGTGTTCCAGATCAGACCAAGCCTGAGTCAAGTTCACGCCTGGGGGAGTTTTGGATGGATAGTCAGGTACTCGTAGATGAGTGACAAGCAGGGATGCGAAGAGAGCTATGTACAGGGCAGATGTAAAGAAGATGACAGGCCCTGGGGTAAAGGAGAAAGGGTTCCAGCGGGCCATGGCGACGCAGCGTGAACGGAGCCACGTAGCGAGAGCTCTGCAAGCTCTAAGCGGGTGATGGATGGTGGCGTGTTGTGGTTGGAAGATGGTTGGAGGTTGGGATGGCGGCGGGGTGAAGACGCGTGCATGTCATAGCTCCATGCATGCATGCGGTTTGGCGTCCACGCGATTCCTAACCGAGCCGAAGCGATGCACGACATGCACGACATGCCTGCAGCTTCAACGACTATTTCATCACGACAATGGCAGACGAAAGTACCAATGATGCAGAAACAACCCCTTCGATTGTTACAGATTGCCCTCCGCTACCTGGACTGACGGACAAACCTGTGGCTTATTCTGGATGTTGTCTTGCCTTGAGCGCGCCTCTACTAGCACATCTCCATTCATCACTTCCTCGTCCACCAAACCTCATTCTCTCTATTGGCAGTGGCTATGGCCTACTCGAAGCACTTTTAATAGCTGAACCATATGGCTTGAACATCATTGGCATCGAAGTGGAACCCAGCTCCAATCGCTATTTGCCTGTAATGGCACATGAAACTGTACATGGCTCTCGCTTCCTGACTCCACTTGCACGCGAAGCTGCAACATGGCTATTTGTATATCCCAGGCGTGTGGGCTTAGTGGAGGAGTATCTGGCCGAGTATAATTCTTCAACTGTCACTCAAATAATCTGGATTGGGCCACAATCAGACTGGAGTGACTATGCTGGTTGCTTTGAACAGTGGGACGTACGCACATATGCTGCAAACCAAGTCGGCGGGCGAATAGCAGAGCTGATCACAATTGCGCAGAAAAGGCAGATTCACATCGAGTAACTCATCCACTAAGATTGCGTACTGTGCTGATTTCCCACGACCCACCTTGTTACATTGTGAAACTTTCACAGTCTGTCCAACATATGTGCCCCAAAGACCCATTGCGTTTGCGAAACTATTCTTTCACAATAAACATACGTCATTCTTATTTGCTGCGCCCAATCCCAGCGTTGAGGCAGCCCTGTGAGCGTTTGCTCCCCACTTTTTCTATTTCACTCCAACACATTGAGGCCCGTGATGATATTTTTGTGCACAGGCCCGACAGGACAGAGGGCAGCTAAGAAAACTTCTCGCGCTCTTGCCTCCATCTCTTTAACAACATCTCACTACGAACTTACTGCGACCTCAAGCCAGTAACTTCCACTATCTTCCGGTATTCTGATACCATATTTACATCTCACTGCTTTCTACAGCACCTCCTCCACTCCTCTTTAAGCCACCCACCCCCCTTCAAACCCTCCTCACCTCTCACCTCAAAACCACAAAACCCCGCAAGGCGGCTACGGAGCAACATGGTTGCCCGTGCGATCGCATTTTGCGTGGGGTGGTTCCTCCTCACAGCAGTCCAGCTGTTCACTCCTTTGGACGTCCGCTCTGGTGCTCTGCAGCTCTTCAACGCTGCCCCGGCCATCCTCTCCCCACCTCCCGCCGCTGTGACGTCGGTAGCAAGACAAGTTCTGCTACCCCAAGCGCCCTGCCATGTCAAAGGCACGAAGGACGCCGAGATTGTCTGTGTCGGTGCTGGTGACACCGAACAGACACCCCCACCTACTGCCACGGCAGTAGAGACAGCCCCCGGTCCCGCTCCCACTGATATCCCAGGATATCTCCAGGCCATTGTCGATCTTGCTGCACTGTGCGAACAACAGGCGGAAGCACTGCTTGCGTCATTATGGCTCACTGTCATAACCACAGTCAGCGAATGTATCCATCACAAGTACATGTACATTGCATGGTGGACTCTGTCTTACCATGCCCAGCAGGCCTATACGAGGCTTCTTCTTACAGAAGTTGCTTTGTTACGAAAGGTCTCGGCAATCTACGAACGTGTACTTGTGCTGGAGCATTTCTGGACGATGATGGTCTGGAGGTATGCCTGCGTTATCATTCGAACGGTCACTTCTTTCGGGAGCCAGAGCTTCATTGCGGTACGAAGACTGACTGCCGGCATTTCCTATGTCGGTAGTTTTCTCGTCGACGTCAACGCAATGAAGGACTTTCTGGTCATCCTCCTCTGTCTCTTCCTCCTCTCCGTCATCAGGACTTATGGCAAAGTCCCCAAACTGGCTAGGATTGCCGCGGGCCAAGTGTCCTATATCCTCCAGGAGTTACGTGGTCAATTTTCGGATGGTTTCCTACGAGAGATGGTGTACTTACCTCACCGGCTGCCGATAGACGCTACCATTGCGGTCTTTGAAGCCAACGAGGAGCTGTCTCTCAGGGACGAGTTCGATTTCGAAACGATTGAGGATGCATTTCCAGCTCCAACATATCTTTCGACGCCCACTTTCTCGGCCAGTGATACGGATTCGGAGCCCTCTTTCCCCCCCCTCTCTCCTCGGATCCATTTTCGGTCTTCATCCTGGCGCCGTCCAATATCGCGAGAGGCTTTATTGGAGGCTTATATAAGCCAAGTGTGCGCCAGCGTCGTCGAAATGGAAGAAGAGGAACGCCGGGTAAAGCAGCTGCAAAGGGACCTTGAAGCCAGTCGGCCTGTGGAGGCAGCCGCTGAGCAACTTGGAACTGGAGCGCACGAAGCTTTACCCGAAACTCTCATGCAACAGGGAGGTACTCGCCGCGTAGTGGGAGTGCCAGCTGAGGCTCTGGAGTCGTCACTTACACATCCCGAGGATGGTGTAAGTGCTCCAGTAGTTGAAGCGCTGGAGTCGCCTCTTGCACATCCATCCCAGGATGGTGCAAGAGCTCTGGTATCCGAAGTTCTGGAGTCGCCACCCGCAAATCCATTGGATGTTGCGGGTGCTTCAGCAACGGAGGCCCTGAACGCTCTGGAGTCGACACTTTCAGGTGTTGTGGATGGTGCAGGTGCTCCTCTGGAGTCGTCACTTGCACATTCGCAACATGGTGGAAGTGCTTCAGTAGCTGCTGAGAGTATCGAAGACCTCATTGAGGCATCAGAAGAGGCTGGTGAAGTCATTGAAGACAAACCAGTCCCCACCGCAGTTATTGAAAACTCGGTGGTAGAGGGTGAAGTAATCGCCTCAGTAGTCCCAGTCCCAGCTGCGGACGAGCGCGATTACGATGAACTCTGCAGCAGACTCAGTAATCTGAGTATCGAGGATGACGAAGTTCTTTTCGAGGTCTCTGTCGCTGAACAAACCTCTCCCTCCCCTAACTCTTCTCCTTCCGCCTCTCCTCTCGCCGCCGCCGCCGCCACCACCACCACTCCTCCCACCTCTCTCCTGGTCGCCGCCGCCGCTTCTCTGGCCTTTTCTCCTGCTGCCGCTCTCCCCGTGGCTTCTCCTCCTTCTCCTCCTCCCACCTCTGGGTTCTCTGCTCCTCCTCTCGCCTCTCCCGCCACCCTCTCCGCCCACCCAGAGGAACTTCGAGCTTCGCCACCAGCTCCCCCGCAGCCCATTTTCGCCGGGCACCAATTCTCCTTCGCCTTCGAAGAGGCCTCCAACCAGACCGCGCGTGTCCTTGTCCCTGGACCGGTCACCTCTATCTTTACTCTCCCTCCTCTGGCTTCATCACAGCCACCCTCATTCACCTCCTGTCTTCCCTCTGTTCCTTCACAGGAACCACAAGCGATGCTGTGGGAGGCCCACATCGCTTCAGACAGCGAGATGGATGAGGGTGATGACGATGATGAAGACTGCGAGATGGAGGGAGAGTACGAAGGCGAAGACGACGATGCCATGGGTGAGACGGATTCCGATCCTGATCACGACATGGCATCGCAGCACGGAGACGAACTCCCCGATGTCGACGATCCCATTTGGGATGGCCTGTATGAGGATGATGATGAGTCGGAGGCTCCCGCGCAGCCACAAGCTCCCATCCAACAACAGGTCGCAGCGATGCCTGATGCCCCACCACTGGACGAAGAGGCCTTTGACGAGTACCTCTACCAGATGGCGACAGACCCCGCAGACAGGCTTCAACCCTCCTCAGAGGGACCAGTGGCGACGACAAGCACTGATCCCTCTCAGCAGTCTGCGGGCAATGTCAGCCAGGGCATCTACGCTCATCCTGCCGCCGTCATTCCCGGCAATGCTACAGAGGCACCAGTGGCGACGACAAGCGCTGGTCCTTCCCAACAGGCTGCCATGCCAAACCTCGACACCCCAGAGTGGGCGGCAGCCTTTGCCTCTGTAGCACATGTCACCGGGGAGGAATTCGATCCGGAACTGTTTGCCAATCTCCCGGAGCGTCCCTTGAGCGGGCTTTGAGGATGCTCGAGGGCGCCGAGGGGGATAGTTCCTGGATCGATTCATCGTCTCCAAAGCTGGTTCGTTACGAGAAAAGAAAATTCAAAAAAAAAGAAAAAAAAAGATTATTTCGATACACTCACGTGTGACTACCCTGGAAAACCGAGGATGAAACTGTATTTTTGGGAGGCTTTGTGTCTTCTGGTTGTTTGCGTTGGCTTTATTTGTTTTCGACTTCGGGTCTTCTTTTGGAATATGAGGGGAGTACAAAAGTTCAACATCACGAAGTACGACAACCTCATTGCAAGCATTTTGAAGCGTTTTGTCAGCATAGCGCGGAGTTTGGGTTTATGGAAAAACATTTGCTATCTGGGCATCATTGGGAAACGGTCAAAATTCGTCACCTTTTCCACTTCCGTTTGCACTGGCATCAAGAAATTGCTCCTTTTTGCGCTTATTGATCATGACACAGTAAGTCTCATATTTCGTGGTAATGAACCATTCACTAACACCTCCGCACCAGATCACAATCCTCAAATCGACAGAGTCGGCTCGACAAGCAAGTTTCACTAAACTTACTAAAGTCTGACATCATCCTCTTCCGCAGCATTTGTACAACAACAACATAGCTGCCTGATCCTGCTTAAACTTTCACAACTCGATCACCTCCATATATAAGCATGGTCGCCTTTCTGATTGTGCCCCATCTCTAGAGCTCACTCAACTTCAACATAACCACGAAACCTACATACAACATATCACAAATCAAATCAAATCACCAAACTCCACTATCCAAAATGAAGCTCACAGCCCTCATCACCATGCTCTCCGCCACTCTCACCCTCGCCGGACCAACCGCCCAAGTTGCGCAGCCTATCACCGGGAACGCCCAAGCCGATTGCAAGGCTTGCGATGATTACTTCAACAAATGCCGTGGTGTACGTATATCTTTCAACCAACCTCTCCCACATCTCGCTATGGTGAAGAGGAAAACATAGGTTGAAATTCCAGCACTAACAAGAATACACAGAGCGTCTGGTGCTGGTTCCCCGGCTCCAACTGCGATGTCACCTGCTTGGCTGATACTTGCCGTCATGAAGATTGCGCACAGTGCTCTCCTTATGGGGGGAAGTGCTAGATGTCGCTTCGTAGCCAGTCGGTACTCATATGGAAATTGAAGGATGTGGAAGGTATCTTATACATGATCTGACTGGGCGGTACATTCGAAGTCACCTTAAATGAGCAGTGAGAATTGAATACAAACATAACACCTCAGAACTGTGTATAATGGATGGGATGTTGCGCATCATTGTTTTTGAGTTCAGTGCTTCAGTGGCAGTGACTTTAAAAATCACTCTTATGTGCCATGGTTGCTTCGAAATTCTCGGAATTGTACCTACATAAATGTTTGATTTGAAGCCTCTTTGATCTTATGTTTACTCAAGATGCTGCTTGCGTGCAAACTCTCCACTGTAAGTCAAAGAATGACAAAGCTTTATTATCAAATCAAGTGGATTGATGCCGGCTCCAGATCCACTCATCCAGTTCATCTCAGTTACCATTCTAAACCCGCGAAGAATCGGGTAGAGCTTGTTGGTTTATTACCCGGTTTTTCTCAAGGACTGTGAACTCGTTTCGTCGTCATTGGTCTCACTTTCGTGCAACTATTACGGTTTTGTGTGAGCAATACAGAATTGAATATGGTACCCCGAAAGTCAAAAGAAGTAAATTTCTCGATCAATTCGCTGTTCCCGAGATGATGGATGCCCTTGCTGCCTGTGGTGTAGTCTGGCTTCGGATTCCGCAAACGGAACCCCAAATTGTCGTTCCCCACGGGAGCGATAACGGCACGCCCGCAGCCGGAAACTATGACCAGTCGATCTTTTTGTTGATTGATAACTAGAATCTTTTAGCGAGTTTTCGGTTTCCATAAGTCATCCAGAACTTCTAGAATAGTTGTTCCCAGTTGATTGGGAGATGTAGGGCTCTGGATTGATCAGAAGAATGTGAGCGTATGGAGTCAACCCATGTACTCTTGCACATGATATCTCCGCTACGGCGAGGAACGCAGCGGAGATATGAGTTAATCCTCGTGAATACATCTTTGAGACCATCTACTTTCATGACTATTGAAGCATTATGATCTAGCTGCAATTATGTGGACTATTTGGGAAGAAATTCATCATCAAGATTCGAATGACATAGAACTCACTCAGAGAGATGAGTCATTATGTAAATAAGATTGCTTCTGCAAGGAAAATTCCGTTGGTTGAACAAAGATTGAAATGAGCGATTTCCACACAGCGGTTGGGCGAAACATACCTGGGTGTTAAGTACGACCTGCTACATTCGTCAAGCCGCCCCATGCACAGCATTTAATTGCGGCTATGTGACATCATTCTTCATTTTCGAAATTGGATCGAAAGAAAGCATACTCAAATGCAATTAACTCACCTGTCTTGAGTCTCAACACCACTTTCGCAGTGACTCTACCATCTTGCAGCGATCAATCTAACGGATGAAAGGATCTCAGACAAGCCTTCCCACAAGAAAGCTTATCTCTGCATTCATTCTCGCCCATGTACGTCTGCATGGGAAGCTCGTGGTAGTTGCGCTAACCCCCTTAGCGCGGAACTTAGTCCCTGTGAAGTAGGTCCAGAAATCTAGACCATCTACACACACAAAGGTCAAGATGCGCGGAACACATCTTCCGGTACGCATTCAGATGCCCAACCCTCATCCGAGAGGAACAGTACCGTTCAAACCAGACAGGTCAAACTCAAAAAGTCGCTTCAACAACTCCTCCCGCAAAGAATCACCACGCCGACTGAACGTCCCAGTACCTGATCTGACCTCGCTGCTCACGGCTTCTCAAAGCCACACGGGTAGTGATGTATTTGAATTCCACCTTCTCACCATGACGAAAAAAATGTATATAACCTCCTCTCCCAATACTGCCTTATGAACTACACCACACCACAAACCCATACTCCATCCCCACCATCCAATCCAAAATGCACATCTTCACCCTCATTGTCTTCCTCTTCGCCACCCTCACCCTCGGCGCCCGAAACCCCTTCACGCCTCCCATCGTCGCGCCCGGAAACCGCAACGTGACCGCCGCCCGCCTTCAAAAGCACTGCAGGGCGTGCGCCACTTATACCAGGACATGTGAAGCTGTACGTTTTTCCCTTACCCCATATTCCAAAGCAGATGTGAGACGAGATGTTAATGTATAACAATAGATTGAAAATAGAATCGCCCAAATCTACGGCAACGCAGCGAAATGCGGGCGGTCAACGTGTTTGAGCGATGCATGCTACGGAGGGAATTGTGTGATTTGCCCAGGGTTTAAGAATGTTTGTCCCGCTCGTACTTAGGTTGGGCATAGGCATACATTTACCTACGGACTCATACACATGCGCATAGACATGCACATATACATGCATGTATACATGTGCAGCACGTATGTGTAGACATGACCGACCCTACCGCACTTCAAACTAGCAAGAGATGTGTTAAGAACTGTCTTTCTTTTTTGTCTATACTCAGACGTTATCGTGGACTTGCAAATGTACATATTATAGACTTTCCATACTAAATTACGAAGTACACAAACCCAACGCTTTACACCAAATCTTAATTTCACGTGCGATGAGATGAGAAATTTGAAGGCATGACATAATCGTGTTTCATATGTCTGGGGAATGTGTCATGGGTGATCAAAGCCCACGCCACGATCGAGAATCAGGCACACCGTAACTCCGTCCTTCGTAGACTTGGCCAGTGCTGGACTAGTCAGCGCCACAGACTGGGGGATCATTAAACTTAGTTTGGACTCTGGACTACGCGCGGGATGGCATCTAGTCCCAACGTCTGAAAAGGTATTGCTTAGTATGATAATAATTTTCATTCACAAGGGCAATTTGGAGAATATCAGTAGCAAATCTTTATGATTCCTATGGAAAACCAACCAGCTCAAAAATTTATATAGAGAAAAGAAGCATTCATCCTCAGCCACCATGACATGATACTCGTGTCATCAAGACCCTTTCACATCATTGCACTCGCAACCTTTTTACAAGTTCTGAGAGATGAAAGAGTTCAAGTTGCTAGCACCAACGCGAGCATAAACACCGGGCTTGCCGGCAGCAGCGCAACCCTCACCCCAAGAAACGACACCGACGAGGGTCTTGGAGCTGTCGACGATTGGGCCGCCGCTGTCACCCTGGCAAGAGTCCTTGCCACCCTGGGTAAGACCAGCGCAGAACATGGAGTCGGTGATAGCCGACTGGCCGTAGTTGCTACGGCATGTAGAGCGGGAGACGACGGGAACGTCAACCTTGCGGAGGGCAGTGGGGCTGGAGCCGCCTGAGCTGGTGGTACCCCTAGATATTATTAGCAATTGTACATTTGATGGGATGATTGGAGTGAACGTACCAGCCAGCGACGGTGGTGGTGCTGCCGGCAGCAGGGTCGGAGCCGGAAGCAGCGAGGGTTGCGTACTCGATTCCGTTGCCCTCGGAGATGGGGCTGGCAAGCTTCATGATGGCGACATCGTTGCTGTAGGAGCTGGAGTCGTAGTTGGGGTGAACCTTGATGGAAGCAATGTTGACGAGGGTTCCGCCGGAGTTCTTGTTCTGTACTAGATGTCAGTGATTGCACGTTTCTGTAGCCCACGACCATTCACGTACAAGGCTTCCGGCACGGATCCTGAGGTTGGAGGCAGACTGGCCAACAGAGCAGTGAGCAGCAGTGAGGATGGTGTCCTCGTTCAGGAGCGAGGCACCGCAGAAGTGAGAGCCAGAGCGCTGAAGGCTGACAATGAAGGGGAAGTCGCCAGCGCTAGCAGCAACACCACCGACAATGTCGTTGTTGTTGTTGTCCCAGTTGTCGGGGTCATTCTGAGGAATGGCAGCAGCAGAGATGAGAGCGGGGGCCGCGAGGGCAGTGATGATGCTTTTGGCGTGCATGGTGGCGAAGAAGAAGCGTAAGAGGCTGGTTGGTAGATGATGCTGAAGAGTGAAGCGACTGACTGGTGGTGGTGTTTAGAGCATGGCAAAGTCTCTGTACTTATAGACAGTGGTAATAGGCTTCATCTCGACGCGATCGAATACAACCTTCCCATCCCGTCGTCCAGAAAGTGGTAGTGGAACTTCCAAGACTGCTGTAACAGGGCTATCCAATGTCCTTCCGAATCAGGCTGTACCAAGACTTTGGATAACACGGCTAAAAGTCTTGGGAGAGCTTGAAAGGTGCGTCTGGGTGAAGAGTGCAGGGAGGGCGGGGGGTGGTCCTGTTATCTGCTCTAAAGTGCGCCGGTCCCGATTGGCCAGCGGTAGACGCAGCAGGAGGAATCTGTAACATTGGGCTATCTGGGAGCCGGCAGCAAATTTCTCCGAGTCAGTAGGCGAGGATGTGTCTACGAATAACGTTAAACGGTGGACATGCAGGTAGTCGCGGTAGTGGCGGGACGTGAGTAGGTACTAGGCTTCTGAGTGCCGTGGTGGGCGCGGCGCCTTGAAACAGTGTGCCAGAGGACAAAGGCTTAAGTGATGCCCAGTACTGTGAGCCCGGTAGCAGGACATGTTGCCACACTGTGTGGATATTGCGCGTGCGTGCAGCGGTTACACCAACCGGGCATTACAACACACTTCCTGATTGCCTTGCCAGGTGTCGAGCAGCAGAGATAGCGACCTGGCATGGGCTCGGACAGGCATGTGGAGAGTACGAGTGCCAATAGAAAAACCGTCCAGGACCTTCCGCAATCAAACGAGCGCGTGAGCTGGTAACAGGTGGTTCGGTGGCTTGGCCTCGACGATCCCAGCACGGGGCGATATTGCAGGTCAGAGATACGGCGGACGAGTGAAGAGACGGAAGAAGCGAAAAGACCAGTGGCGGAGCGACGTTTGATCGGATCGGCCTACCCTGCTGAATCAGGCAAGTGCCAAGGCCCAGCAAAAGCTTGGCACGCTGCTCGTGGTAGTTCCGGCAGGTACCTTTTGCTACCCGTTGATATCGTCATGTCGACTGCCGAACCAGGCAGAGATCGCCTCTCCTCCACCACGCCCCTTGGATCTGTCTGCGCTGCTGGTCCCTGGCTACGGCTCCTACGCGCCGAACTTGGCTGACACAGGCAGGTGTCCAGCTGGATCTGCGCCTTGGTTTCGCTGGGAGATCGACGACCTACTCTGTGAAGCCTACTTGTCCGTAACACCGCGTACACAACACCTGCACCCTTTCACAACTTTGTTTTCCAATATCAACACTGCTATTTTCGTCCTGCACACCGCTGCTCCCACCATCCTCTGCTGCTCCTCCACGTTTCTGTGTCCCACTGCCAACGAATGTCAGCGGCTCCCAAGACCCGAATTGCCCTTCTGTGCATCTGTGGACTCGCTGCCTTGTGGTTCTTTGGCTTTTTCTCCACTGAAGCCATGGACTCGCTGCCTGTCCCTTTTTCCATTGAGATTGATGGCAAGCCCGTTGCCAAAGCAGCTGACGATGCCCAAGACCGCTCACAAGCAAAGTTGGGGTCAGATGCTGCTGTATTTCATCTCAAGGATAGTCGACTAGAGTGTGGTGACTGGGTATTGGGGCGCAATGTGACTGAGGATCGAAGTCTGCTTCCCAAGAAGGTCTCATGGTACAAAGCCAGCAATGACATTTCCAAGTTGGTGCAGCCAGTCAAGGCCAGCAAAGATGGGGACTCCTATCTGCTCGACTTTGCAAGTACGTGTTATGCTGAGGTTGTGGCGGGGTTTTCTCGGAGAGATGGCTGATTACGTGTACAGACGCTCCTTTGATGGTAGAGGAGGAGGGTGTGTTTGTGGATTTACTCGGAGGTAAGTCGCGTATTTTCTCACTGCATTCTGCTCTAACAATGCAAGAATCACAATCAAAAGTCAAAGTAATTGTTCAGAAATAGGCAATCGCATGCAAGGAACGCGGTGCAGGACATGGCGGAAATTATTGCTAGAAGCGTAGACGCTATCCATGCACTATTCCCACCTTGATCTGCGGTATCCACGTTGCAATTGACGAAAAGTTGAGGAATGCGAGATTGAAATGTAGTAACAAATTTCCAAGCATGTGTAGCATAAGGGCAAAAGACATGGAAGCATCGCAGAAGTGCAATGGAAGCAAGTTGAGGCTGACGGGCGGAGTTCATGTGAAAGCCGCAATCTGACTCGCTTCGGCACGTGGGCGGAAGTCTCGCGCCATGCCGAGGCCTGCGCGACCTGGCGAGTTATCTCCGCTGTGACTTGGGTACGCATCTCATGGCATCATGCATCTTATTGCCATCTTGACATTCTCCATGCGCCTTTATGATCGTCGTAGAGTCGCATACCTGCTGCATCGTTGACCTACTGTCTTTTCGTCGTTCGTCGTTTGCCCATACATGAGCCCTCCTGTGCAGGGGGCGCGATAGCTTAGCTCGTCATGGCGGACTCCGTCGGTATGTTGCCCACCAGTGCGGGGAGAGGAGCATTGGGATGAATGGAAGTGCTTGAGCTGACATGTGGTGATACACATAGATCGAGTCTTTAGCCATGCACTCAACACAGTCAACAAGATCCGGACTGGATCGCAGAAACCACCGTCATCGACGCGCCTGAGACTCTATGGCTTGTACAAGCAAGCAATGGGTAGGCGCATTCCCTCTGGCAATAGGAGGTGGTGTGACTGACATCTGGCAATAGAGGGCGATGTCGATGGCATTATGGAGCGACCTGAAGGCAGCAGCGAGCAGGATCAGAGAGCAAGAGAGAAATGGTATGTGAGCACGCGACAGATCCAGAGCGATCTCAGTAGTTCTGAGACGGTAGACTGATATCACCAGGGATGCTTGGAAACAGCAAAACGGACTCTCTCGAACTGAGGCCAAACGCCGCTATATCAGTACCCTCATCGACACCATGCACAAATACGCCTCGCCCTCCCCTGATAGCCGCGAACTCGTCGCCGAACTCGAATTTGTATGGGACCAAGTGAAGTCGAATGTGCCCTCATCTTCCTCTTCATCCCCAGTACAAACCTTAAACCAATCGGGCTTGCATATGCCACCTCACTATCCACAACTCGGCGGTAGCAGCAGGTTCGAACAACAGAGATCACATCACAACGATGAAGGACAAGACGACGACCGTCCACTCCAAGTCAAAAGCCCAATCTCCCAAAGCGAAGAAGAACTAGAAGACGAAGAAGCAGAAATAGACCGCGAAGAATTCGTAGACGCCCCAGATTCCCAATACAACCCCAACTCCGACGACGCAAACGCAGACACAGCAGCAGTACAACCAAACAACAACCTCACCCGCCGACCCCCCAAACCCTTCACCACCCCCACCCCACCCCCTCGAATGCGCTCCCTCCTCCCCCAATCCATCCCCATCCCCAGCTTCGGCTCCACCCCCATCCCCGCAAAACCACCCCCTGGGCCTGTCGCCGAATCCGCCGCCGACAAAAAATGGCGCGCCCGCATCGAACAAGCGCTCCAAAAAATGACCGCCGAAATCGCCGCGCTGCGCGAACAACTCGAAGCCCGCCGCCTGTTTTCGCACTCGCCTCAGTACCGCTTGCTACGGGGTATATGGCGCTTTGTGTGGGCTGCGGTGAAACATGTTGCTATTGATGTGTTTATTTTGGGGGTTGTGTTGTTGTATATGCGGAGGAAGAAGGATACGAGGTTGGAGGGTGCGGTGAGGGTTCTGCTGGGTGATGCGGTGGCGCAGGTGCAGAAGGTGGGGGGGAAGCAGTTGGGGATGGGGAAGTTGGTGGGGATGAGTGGGAAGAAGGGGGCGGTGGCGTCGTGAGGGGGGTTGTTGGTGGTGGTGGTTAGAAGGTTGAGGTTGGGGAGGGTATATTCTAAGAGGGATTTGTGAGTTGTGGGTTGTGGTGAGCTTTGCGTTGTGTATGAATTAGATTTGCAGATTTGCATGTTGAAAGTTAAAGATGCATTTTGAGCGCGCGTGCGGACGCTGGTACGATTTTCACGAGCGGGTTTTGCATGGAGATTTTGTATTATGGTTTAATGTAATACGTTCTTGTTGTTGATAGATTGTTAATGAATATATGAATATCTATTCATTGCACAGTATACTGGTTCCTGTTGTTTAATGTGTGGTGTTGATAATTTGCTATTTTTATGTTTGTTGCGAACTGTTGCTCTTAACATTCAAGTGGAATATGTTTTTCATTTTGTTCTTGCGTCTATTGAATAATTCAACTTGTTCTATTAAATGTAGAGTGATTATTATATTCATTTCCTAGGATAATCAGTGAGGTCGACACTGGTGGCAACTATTTGTATGAGTTTTACTGGTGTCTCAATACAATTTCGTTGTCCGGCCGGATATCCTCCATGTTTATCAAGTTTGTAAATCAGGCCATGCTATTGCAATCTATTGGGTTTTTCATTTCTATCGGCTTGCCGCACAACTATGTGAGTCAAGTGAAAGTAAAAAGGTAAAAACATTTCACTTTCACTACTACATGTTACCATGTAGTATCATCAGCATTGAAGAAGTCACCTCGCCACGGTACGCACCTTCCTCAACTGCAACTCTGCTCCCATTCGATGTTCGAAGTTCAACACCCACGTCTTTCACCCAAAGTCTTGAACTTGCGAACGATACGCAAATTTGAGATGGCTACAAATAACGGAACCGACACTGACAATGCGCGAGCTGCTGAATCCGGCTTTGCTGGTCCCATAGATGACTTATGTAGCAGACCGGCTTCCACCCCAAAGTTGATTGTATTATTCCTAATGCCTATGGCCATGCTAGGAGGGACTATCTACTGCTTCTGGACGGGACTAGTTCCTGATGTTGGCAGCGGCTATCTTTCATTCTTAACCCCACTGGTCATGATCCTGGGCGAACCAATCCTGTTCAAAGCCATGGCAGTCTGTCTCACAGGGCCTTTTGAAGACGTGCCTTGCTTCAGTTGCGGTTGGCTGTTATGGTCTTTCAAAGCTATGCTGTCTGCAATGTCAGGAACGTCAAATTTTCTGCCAGAGCCAGAAATCGATTGTAAACTGGTCAATTTGCAATCTGGTCGCGTGCAGCAGAATAAGTCGTTCGTCATATCGCGAATCTTGCGGGACTTGGAATCTAAATATGCAAACCAGCATCGCGGGATGACTATCGAAGTGCTGGAAGTTCGGCCACCGAAGAAGGTATCGGGATTTCGATCAATGATGTTGTGCTTCCGTACCTTGGCTACTATGATGCTCCAATTTCAACTAGCCAATTATGCATTTTGGCGGCGGGGATATTTGGCTCCTATGCTGCTCTTTGTGACGGTCACATTTCTCATGATAGCTGTCACGGATTTGCCAGTACTGGCGACTCAGAAGTTCCCATTGACAGAACGCCACAACAACTCAGAGGGCGGTTGCGTTGCTATCATGCGTGGCTGTCAAACCCGATATATCTCCATCATTGTCGCTGAACCTCGTACTGCAATCGATCTTGAGATTCTAGCTGGGTCGCTTCCATCTCGCTACGACTACAAGAGCAAATACGAAGTGCACTTCATCATCTTGGCGTTCTTCATTTTCCTGGCAATTACCTTCCTTTCTACTTTGCTGTCCGATGGATCTGCATTGTACATGCTCGCCATACTTGGCCTCGGTACACTTGGAAACATTCTTCTTGTCAAGCGACCCCGTCTGCCATGGATGCATGGCATCAACTTCCAATCTGTGCAAGTGATCCAGGACAATGCGAATGCCAAGAGCGCGCTCACAATTCTCGAAGAAAAGTATCCTGGTTTCGGAGCTGTGCTGGAGAACGAGGTATTTCATGAAAGTGTGGTGGAATTTCAGAAAGGTGTTTCGGTTTCTTTGTACAAGAGACCTTGAAGCTGATGGAAGTTAACTTACGTATTCCGAAATTGTAATGGCTTGGAAGGAGATTCACGGACTTCGATGTTAATCGATGATGAAGCTTAGGTTATATAAATGTGAACGCTATTTTAGAACCAGATGCTTCAGGGAATGGATCACATAATATTTGATATTTTTCTGATGACTTATTGGAAATGTGTTTTGATGTTTGCATTATACATCCTCTAAGCTTGAAAAGCAAGCAGATGCTACACATTTACGGTTTGCGATGTCTGGGAGTCCTTCAAACTTATCTGTGCCTAAAATCATATTTGCTAAAGTAAACTCGTCGATTAGAGAGAAGCGGTCTGGGTATAAGAGCCGAATCTTCGAGACCACGCCTGTGTAGAGCGTTTCGACGCTCTGAGAGTAGTCCGGCGTGATGTCGAGCTGTTCCAATTGATCAGGCCGAATTAGTCCAAGTATTCCGAACAAATGATCTCGCAGATCAAGGCAATTTAGACGGAAACAGCCGAATAGGAGCTTAACGAAGTCTATGCCAGGGAGCCCTCCTGGATTATCAACGCGGTTGGATCGCCAATGGACCCGGTTCCGAAATGCAATCATGGCTGGAGAAATGCTCACTGCCAATATGGTAGATCTACATAGCGACACCATGAGATCTACAGTATCGGTATCGATGCTCATGGTACCCCAGAAAATATCCACTTGCTTGGCAAGGATGAACTCTTGCTGAACCCATAAGCGAGACCAATAAGGATGGCGAAAGAATATCGGTAGAGGTCTGTCATATGAAAGGAGATAATTCTTACTGCGGGAGTCATCTTGGAGAGCCCGCAGATTACTCATCGCAGCGCTCGAGTCCTTTGTGGTCGTTCCAAGCCAGACAATAACATTGGTAGCCTTGCTATATATTTGGCTCATCAAGGCGACTTGATGATTGCGTTCGTTGATATTTGCTTGGTCGATCGATATAGCATCGATCCACAGTAGCTTTGGGCATTGTGAACTTCGTGTTTGATGCAGGAAGTCCCACAGATTCTTGCGTATCTCAAATGGCTGCTCGTTGAGAAGAATGCTGGCTGTAGGATGCGGCTTTCCCCATGCATAAGACAAGACAGTGAAGTCTCCAGGTTGTTCCAGGTCCACATCGTGCAATGTGCAAGTTATGGGGCCCTCCGTTGGACCAGGCAACAAGCTGATCAGGCGAATATAGTTGGTCCCAAACTGTCTGGTAGAAGTCTTGTAGGCGGGCGACGAGCGCTGATCGTGATTGGATTGCATTGCAAGAAGAATCGGAGGCAATAAGGATGGTCAGGTTAGATTTGACTGTTGAAGAGATAGGCGAAGGCGACAATGCTGGAAGTGTGTCTGGGCATAGTTGAAATGAATCTTGGCATGGTAACATCGTGCAACTATATCCCAAGTCGTGGCCGAATTTGAGTGGACGAGGCGCTCGAGGCTTGGTCCGTCTAGGCGACATAATTATCGGTATGTAGTGATCGAATTATACGCTCTTTAGCACTACATAGGTGCTACATAACAAACGTGACTTCCTTCCAACATATTTAACAGTCTCCCAACAACGTCTACACCCACCAGCAAGCTATCGAAACCAACAAAAAGAAAATCCAACCTGGCTACACTAATCTTTTTAAGAAAAAGAAAATTCCATAAAAAAACAAAAACATACAACAGCAGGGATTCCCCAGTGGTCACCCACCTGAGTACTAGTCTGCCGGTATTCTGCTTAAGGTCAGCTGAGCGAACGGGAAGCACTGCTCTCAGAATCCTATGGTCGTATGTGAAAATCTAGTCTATTTGTGTGGTACATATGTCTTGCCCTGTACTCCTCGCTATAATGCCAAAACCCATTTTCGCGATCACCATGCAAATTCTACAATCTTCCCAGCCCAACTGCTCCATAATTTTACGCCGCCCGTGCTGCTACTGTCGTAATCGTTGCTGCTGTTGTTGTCGTCGTCGTGAATGAATTTCACGCATCCTATCTTCTCAGTCGCTTTGCCCGTCTTGCTGGTGTTTCTGCGGAATTCCTTGACGCACTTGCCGGTCCAGAGATTGGATACTTTGATGCCGATTTCTGAATCTGTATCTTGACCAGCGGCCACTAGGCCAAGTCTGGGGTGGATATCGAGATCGAGCTGGAGGTCGTCGAGGTTGGCATGCTGGAAGCGAAGTATAGGTTTTGAGACTTTTTTGTTGTACGAGCCATGGCCATGTTGAGTTTTCCTTCGCTTTTTATGATGATACTCGCGTGTGCCGCTAGATTGGCTCATTGCCTCGAAGGAAGTTGAGCGTGGTGCACGTATGTCATATAGGACCAGTGAATCTTTTAGACCGGAGACAACGAGCCTTGTTTGATCGTCCGCACGTTTGCATTGTGCTACAGAATATGGGTGAGTGAGGATATGACTTGATCCACGAGATCGCGTATCATAGAGGTGGATTGTGCCGTTGCGGCAACCTAAAGCGACAGTGGTATACGAGATCCAGTCTAAGGCCAGGATGTCTGAACCTAAGGAATTGACGACGGATTGCGAATCCCAGGATCCTGATTGCGAGCGTGTGAATAGGAGCATGGAGTTAGATGCTGCGACGGCGAGATGTTCGGTATGAGCGCCTGTGCTGTTCGATGTGGAATGGGAAAAAGAAGTGGGGCGGGCGGATGCACCCCAGATAGCGTTGCAGCCTTTAGGCGTGAATTGCTGTCCCACATAAGGTCCGTCGCGATCGGGATCGCTTAGGTACACAACAGGTGGCCTATCGGACCCGTAGGTTGTTGCTGCGAGGGCGCCTGTTGTGGGTAGGTATGTAAGTGATGAGATGGCGGAGGTGGTACGTTGGAGTTCTTCCCACGGTGAAAACGAGTAAGAGTTGAGCGGCAACTGGGCCAGGTAGTCGTCTGCATCTATATCTGGGTTTGGAAGAGGAGGTTCGTCATCCCTGTGTATCCTCCGCCGTTTGATGCTGTTTTCGCCATGGACAGCGTAGATGGTTTTCGACATTGCATCGCGATCGAAACGTCGAATGGGTGAGCTATCGACGACCTGCTTCTGCTTGGTGGATATGCCAAATGTACAAGCAGTAGGCCAGGCATTATGTACATAGAATGAGCGCCTCTTAAATCCAATCTCTCGATCAAGGTTGGTTTGTATCAGATTGCTGGCATGTTTCCGTACAACCCTCTCCCTCTTCGTTCTCTTAGTACGAGTGGTGACAACATGTTGCAGGCGATCTTGTCTTTCCTGTTTCCGGATGTTTTGGGACGAGTATTTGAGGTTCAGGTCGCGCGATGTATTTGCGCTCTGGATTTTGAAGTATTTCTTTTTTTCTGGATCATAGTAAAAGCCAGGGATCTGCTGGCCGTTCATGATTCTTCTAGAGTTCGTCTCGCGTTCATTTCGCTCCTTGTAAAAAAAAGAGTCTTAAAGCAATTACCTAGAATAGTTGACCATTCTGTCAGAGTAGCTATAGTTCGGATGCAGAGCGCGATTGGTTGATTTGGGTGTTACAGTAGTCGAAGGAGAAGTCGGTCAAGGGACACGAGTCAGGTAAAAACTTCCCCGCCAAAGCTCCTGCAGAAACACGACTAAGAACGCGTGGCGGGCACCTGCATCATCGGCATGACGCCACTAACTACCGTCCAGAACATTGCATCTGACATATGATATACACAATGTCTTTGCCGCCATCTCCTGCACCAACCTCTTCCACTCCTTTTCTCCCCCATTCTCTCTACTCACATCATAGAGCCCATGCTTCGGTCTTGCATTTTTTTGCGACCTAAAGCAGTCCCGGCTACTTCCAAGGCGAGCAATTTGTCATCCCGAGCATTGTACACCTCTATGCGCCTGAACCAAGTCATGGCACATCTCGATACCCCACAGGCGAATGACACATCAGCTGGACGCCATACCCTCCAGTCTATACCCAAGTCCAATGTGTTCACCCGAAACCTCCCCACCGACTCAGCTTTCCCCACACCTCTAGAGTCGCATAATGCGGAGCGACAGAAGCTTGGGCCACGCATGGTCAAGGAAGCTTTATATACATATGTGCGGCCAGATCCTCAGGGCGAGTCAGAGTTGCTTGCGGTCAGCCAGCGGGCATTGGACGACTTGGGCCTTAGTGATGAGGAAGCACAAAGTGAAGACTTCAAAGAGTTGGTCGCTGGACGAAAGATACTGACATGGGACGAATCAAAACCGGATGAAGGTATTTACCCATGGGCTCAGTGTTATGGTGGGTACCAGTTTGGCCAATGGGCTGGTCAGTTGGGCGACGGACGTGCTATTTCCCTTTTCGAATCAACGAACCCTTCGACAAATACACGCTATGAGATTCAATTGAAGGGTGCTGGGCGAACACCGTATTCCAGGTTTGCCGATGGCAGGGCAGTGCTGCGCTCATCGATACGAGAATTCGTCGTGTCCGAATATCTGAATGCCATCAATATACCAACTACCAGAGCGCTGGCACTTACCCTCAACAATGGATCGAAGATCTTACGTGAGCGCATAGAGCCTGGTGCCATTGTCACACGATTCGCGCAATCCTGGATTCGTTTTGGTACCTTTGACCTCCCACGCACACGCGGTGACCGTAAGACCTTACGAAAACTCGCCGACTACACAGCTGAACATGTCTATGGTGGTTGGGACAAACTTCCTTCCAAACTTCCATCTGGTGAAGCAAAAGATACATGCAGTGATATCAATACCGGAATCTCCAAGGAAACTGCTGAAGGCGAAGGTGAACAACAAGAAAATCGTTACGTTCGCCTATATCGCGCCATTGCTCGCAATAATGCCCGCACAGTGGCCAAATGGCAAGCCTATGGTTTCATGAATGGTGTACTCAACACAGACAACACTTCTATCCTCGGATTGTCTATTGACTTTGGTCCATTCGCTTTCCTTGACATCTTCGATCCCACCTACACTCCAAACCACGATGACCACATGCTCCGTTACAGCTACCGTAACCAGCCCACCATCATTTGGTGGAACCTCGTGCGTCTTGGCGAAGCATTAGGCGAAATGATGGGAGCCGGAGCCAAAGTCGACGACGAAGTCTTCATTGAAAAGGGTGTCAGTGAAGCCGACAGCGATGAGCTGATCAAACGTGCCGAAGGCGCAATCGACCGCACAGGAGAAGAATACAAGGCTGTATTTCTCGCCGAGTATCGCCAAGTCATGACTTCCCGCCTTGGACTCAAGACACAAAAGGACTCTGACTTTGACGACCTCATGTCTGAATTCCTAGATTGCATGGAGAAATTCGAACTCGACTTCCACCATGCGTTCCGTCGCTTGTCCAGCATCAAATTAAATGAAGTTGACACCGAGGAAAAGAGAAAAGATGTCGCAGGCCGATTCTTCAGAGCAGACAGCGCGCCGAGACAGGAGAGCGAGGGAAGAGAAAGAGTGGCAAAGTGGTTAGAAAAATGGTCCTCGAGGATCAGGGAAGATTGGGGCGAGGGTAAAGATGAAGAGAGGATGAAGGCCATGTTTGCTGTTAATCCCAACGTACGTATTCTTCTCCTCGCAATAACAGTGCTTTGGTACATTTGCTAACGCCAAAACTAGTTTGTTCCGCGTTCATGGATCTTAGATGAACTCATCGACCGCGTTGAAAAGAAAGGCGAACGCGATATCTTGAATCAAGTCATGAAAATGAACTTGAACCCCTTCCAGGAAAGCTGGGACTGGAACGCAGACGAAGAAGAGAGGTATTGTGGCGACGTGCCTAAATACAAGGGCATGATGCAATGTAGTTGCAGTTCCTAAGCTTCACTCATATATAATGGAAAATATATCCGTATATAAATGTATATGCACGTATATCAAGACACTTAGTCCACACCTCCAACGAGATACTCTCCAACTTCCAAATTCACACTTCGCCCCAACGCACGTGCATATTCCCAGCCAAAATTCACGCGCCATCTGCCTCCAGCTTCAAGCACGTCGTTGCTTCCAGCGCCCGCCCGAACGAGCAGTCGCATGCTCGTTAATGTGGCGATTTGCGTGTACAAGTCAGCGACTTGAGGGACTGAGCCATCGAGGAGTGCTCTGAAGATTGCGAGGAGGCGATCCAAGGGGAATGGGCTGGGGGTAAGCAAGTGCCGTGAGATTTTGCGTGCTTTTGTTGAATTTGCGACAGTAGTTGAGTATGCGCGACGTTTGTTCTTGCGTTTATCTGTGTGTTTCATAAAGTATGTAACGTCTGTACGGGATGGGTTGTAGGATGCAAGGTAAGCAGCGATGAGAATATGCGTGGTGTAAAAGGGTAAATCGTGAACCACCATCTTTACTGGACGTGCTTTCTCGGCTGCTTGAGGATTTGTGTCCAACGATTTGAAGATGATGCGATCGAGCACCGTGTCTTCGAGCTGGAATAGATTTCGCTGTTGCACCATCAATCGGCTGAATTGCCGGGTCCCAAATTCTCCACTGAGTATGGGTGCAACAAAAGGGCGCCAGAGCTTCATAGCGGCGTTGCGGAAACTGACGAGATCCCTGCCAGTGTGCTTTGATAACGATTCGTAAACTGCTATGAGGAAGCGTTCCCAGACCCAAAGATCATCTTCGGCGGCGAGATCTGGTGTGTAATCTGGGAATTTGACCTGTGACGGTGGAGTGAGGAAAATCTTCGGAGGAGTCTTTTCGAGTATGTCGAAAAGTTGCTGGCGTGTGTACGATGGGAAGTGGAGAAAGGGAATCGAGGAAGAGTGCAACGTAGATGGTGTGAGGGGCAGTGTCGTCGCGAGGACCAGGGAGAGATTATGGATCTACATCAAGTATCAGCATCAGTCATTTGAGCGAGTGCAGGTTAGGATTGGAAGCCATACTGTTTCGCCTAGTCTCCCCAACGCTGCAACGAGTGTTCCTCCACCTTCTCGCAGCTTGTCCACAGCGTCTAGAACCAAAACGAATTTACCACGGCCTTGCAACATCTTTGACAGGTTCACACATAACGCACTCAGGTTCTCCGTCCGTGCATATGGCCGTCTATCAAGCGTCTCATCGTAGAATTCGTCGAGCGCATCGAGAGATGCGACTACCATGCGTTCCAGCAGATGGCGCGCCGTAATACATTCCTTCACATTGATAATGCAATGCGGTATACGTGTAAGATGGAAATATGATTGTAGAACCGAGGATTTCCCAGTCGCGGCCAGGCCATGGACATTGAGAAATGGCGGAGATGGTAGATGCGCCTGTTCTGTTCAGCAACTGATAGTCATGATTCGTTACTCGTGACTGAACATACAGTATAGAGAGCGGCCAGATGCTGTATTTGCTGCTCACGGCCAATAAACTCGCGATTGAGCTGCGCGATGATCTCGTCGGGGAGCATTGTTGGTAGTGTCTATGGGATTGAGCTTCTTCGTTGCGTCGAGTTGGACGTGATGGCGCTAAAACGCGAGGGCACGTGCGTCTCTGCAGCGACTTGATGGCCCTTCTGCCCTTCACCCCTGCACCATTCATGCTTCTGCTATGTTGCTTAATCAACAACCTACAGCCCTTCCATGATGCAATAGTGTTTTTAAATAGACAACCAAACACAATATGATACATTCTTCATCGGACTGCCCACACTGCGAAAATCCTCAACACGCGCACGACTCATAGCTCAAAAGGACACAACTCCAATAGAAGCACTTTGAAATGTACATTGCAGATGGAATGATGGTAATTCAATAACTGCATTGACGAACAAAACTGCAATCAAGGTCATGTCTAGTCTGGTTTCCTCTGTCTGTTTTCCGCGAATACGACAGAAAAGCTTCTAGGTCCAATGCCAGCCTTAATACTCGTATTCCAAGAGCGGACCCGATCACGTCGCTAATCTGGATCTGGATCTTGACCTTACCAGGGTAAAGCATTTCAAACAACATGGGATTGCAGCGAAAGAGAAGGAAATTTCTTGATATAATCAAGTTAAGTAGCCATCAAAAGGTGTACCACTTCGAACAACTTGCAACCCGAAGACTTCAAGTAACTGCCCTGACCATCTCTCATGACATGCAAGGTGCAAAGATCTAGACGCCAGCTCAGCTCTTGTCCTTAACACTAAAAGTCGAGGCTGAACAACCCCTGTATGCGCGTGCGTAGCCTTGCGGTTACCAACCGAACATCGCGGGAATATTTTCAGTGCCGACCATCCGACCACCCAAATCCGCCAGTGCGCCTTACGGATTGCCATGTTCAAATATACTTCATGCAGAAAAGAGCAATGCTTCTGGTGCTTTGTGCGATTGCACCGCCCATATTTGATTCTCTATATATACATAGAGAGATTTCGACATCAAACGTCAAGCATCAAACGTTTGGCTTGCGGGTGGCTGCACGACGTTATTCGGGGAATTCATTGTGGACGCCCACAGCGATTGGAAATCCTATGCGCCTCTTCACAATTTTCGTCCGCTGTGTTGTTCTTTTCGACAAAGAGTAAGGGTTTTGTTGTCGTGTCAAGCCATACCAAAGTTTGTTGTATTCAAGCTCTGCTAATCATATTGGTGGCGCTGACACGGTGGTTCCGAGCAGCGCTAATGTGCGCACATCCAGGTACCGACACGCCGCAAGAGTCTCTCACGCCATACCATGTACTTCTCCACGTGCCAGCCTTGCCTTACCAAAGAATGGCATCTTGTCATTGGTGCCACGAGCCGCCTAGTCGCTAACGTCGTCAGCCTGACAGGCCCGATGTGTTCTGAGCACCAACCCCAGTGAACGCTAATGCAGTTTCGCCAACCCCTGGTCTGACCAAATTCGCGAAGTGCTCAAATGGTCTTGAACATGTCCTCATTTTCAGCTGTGGCTTTGTTGCACTCAGATCATAAGGCTTGCTCTCATGGAGCCGCCGAAGCAGTGCTCATAATGGTTTAATGTAGTCAGTGAACACGACTGGAGGTGAAATCTAGAATGAATGAGCGGGAATAATAATGTACATAAAACAAGCCCACCCTCCTTTCGCAGCGGTCTCTTCTCACATCGATGCCAGTCGCTAACATGTTCAATTTCCAGCGAACACTATCAGTTTGTTGTGTCCCTCCACTCGTTTTAGTTGAGAATAAGTCAACCTCAAACACATCATGCGCACGGCCTTTGTGTGGGCAATCACTGCCTTGTCAGTGGCCAATGCACAAGAAGAAGCTTCAGCTCCTCTCACAATATCACCTAATGGAAGATGTGGTGGATACACCGGCTTCACATGTATAGACAGCAGCTACGGTGAATGTTGTTCCCAGTATGGCTGGTGGTAAGTCTGGTGAAGCTCTTTTGTATAACAATGGCTGAATTGCCTTTTAGTGGAAGCTTCGATGCTTACTGCGGGAACGGGTGTAATCCTCTCGCTGGAAATTGTAACGACGAGAACCTGTCGCCTCGTGATGCCCCAGATGTACAACCTGCCTGCCAGGCCTACTATCCCCCCGCCGAAGACCAATCGTCGTCCCTGTTGCCCGTCAGTCAAGTCGCGTCTCAAGTTCAATCAGTCGCACAACCTTCCACACCGACATCAGGAGCCATAGTATTGCCGGCAGCACCTAGTCCATTACCATCAACCTTGGTGTCTTCAATTAGAACATCTAATGGAGTTATATCATCTGCACCGTCATACGCTGGAGCATCATCGATTGCAGCATCATCAGTTGGAGCACCTTCGGCTGTAGTGTCATCCATCGAGGGCCCTTCAACTGTTCCGTCGTCTGTTCAAGCGACATCCGCCTCGCCATTGTCATCCCAGCTACCCAGCATCAATTCACCCGTTGTCTCGCCAAGCCCATCGTCCTCTGTTTGGGCGACTTTAAGCTCCAATCTATCGTATACCGGAAGCTTTACGATATTGCCTAGCCAGGCCTCACCAGCGTCGTCGCCTGTATTTATCAGTTCCGCCGTTTCTCCAAGCCAAAGTCCATCGGCTGTCCCTAGTTCCAGCCAAGGCCCCAGCTCAGTCAGCTCTTCTGTAGGCAATACAGTGGTGCCTTCGAGCAGCCTCGTGATATCAAGTAGCGCTACCGCACCAAGCAGCTCCATCGTACCAAGTAGCCCCTCCATCTCAAGCAGTTCAGTATTACCATCCTCAACACCTCAGCTGACCTGCAATGCGAAGGGATATCCTTCAAAAGCCGTCAGTGACGGCCTTATTTCTGTCACCGGATCGGATTCCGTGAGCGCATGTAACGGGCTTTGCATTTCTGATTCTCGATGCCAGTTTTCCATCTTTAGCACCGGCTTTGGACTTAAGCAATGCGCCTTATACGATATATCTTTGTCGCAAGCAGGGACTTTTATTCCTGATTCAATCTCGACTACATCTGAAAGGGGTTGCTCTGACCAAGTGGGAGCTTCAAGTAGCTCTGTAGTGTCAAGCAGCTCCGTAGCTGCAAGTAGCTCTGCAATCTCCAGTAGCTCCATACTATCAAGCAGTTCAGTATCCGTTTCTGCTAGCTCACCCGCATCTTCGAGCAGTTCAGCACAACCATCATCAACACCTCTTTCAGGATGCAATCTTGCTGGATACCCTGATACTACTGGACAGCCCCAATGGTACACAAATTCAGTGGTGTCCAGTGTTGAGCAATGCGGACAGGAATGTTTACGAGACACCCAATGCTTGTGGGCTAGCTACAATGGTGTAGCTTGCTACCAATACAATTACCCTCTATCGCAACTTACCAAGCTGGTCTCGAACAAACTCTGGTCTACCAACGACAGGTCTTGTTTCCTTTCAGGAGTCTCGTCAAGCAGTTCTATGGTGGCTCCGACTAGCTCAGCAGTGCCGTCAAGTAGCGTCGTCGTTTCTTCGAGCATTGTAAGCTCTTCAGCACAGCCATCCTCAACACCCAGTGGGATTTGCAACATACGAGGAGATCTTTTAGATGCCCATCTCAACTTTAACTCCTTGTCAACCGGCATTAGTCTGAATGACTGTGGAGCTCAATGCTTGGCCGATACCTATTGTTTATTCGTTGAATTTGCTGCAGACGAGAGTACCTGCTATTTCTTCGCCTCCGAGCTGAAGTACTCAATCGGCCGCATCACAGCTAGCCCCAATTTCATATCAGAAAGGTCTTGCTTCTCTTCACCAGTATCACCGAGTAGTTCGATCGTGGTCTCCAGTAGTTCTGCACGACCTTCAAGCTCCGCCATTTCCTCGAGCGCCGTGAGTTCTTCCGCACAACCATCATCGACACCAAACCCAGACTGCAACATAGTGGGTGATATAATAGAAGAGTCTTTTGGTTTTTACAGAACGGCACCTACCACTAGTCAGGCCAGTTGCGGAACGCTATGTTTAGCGGATGCAAATTGTTTGACTGTCATTTTTGGAGGCGGAAACTGCTATTTCTACGACGCCCCGCTCAGCTCTATCCGCCCTGTTATCATACCTGGCCCCAACTTGATATCAGCGAGGTCTTGCTTTTCTTCACCTGCACCCTCCAGCAGCTCTGTACAGCCCTCAAGCTCCGCCATTTCCTCGACCGCTGTAAGCTCTTCAGTACAGCCATCAACAACACCAAATCCGGAGTGCAATATAGTAGGCGATGTATTCTCTCACGCATTTTCTCAGTACAAAACGTCATCTAGCGGTAGTCTCGCCGACTGCGGAGCACAATGTGTAGCCGATACCAATTGTGTATTCGTTACATTTGGAGATACGACCTGCGCATTCTTTAACGTTCCGCTTAAGTTTGCCTTATCTACTGCTTTTATGTCTGGCAGCACCAAGATTATATCAGCTCGGTCTTGCTTTCTTCCACCAGCACCCTCCAGCAGCTCTGTACAGCCCTCAAGCTCCATCATCTCGTCTTCGAGTGTAGCAAGCTCCTCCGCTGTCCCCAGCAGTACACCCGCACCAGCCTGCATTCCTCGAGGCAACTTGCTCCCCAACGCGGGCTTTGAAAAGGGTTCTACGTTGCCATGGCAAATGTCCTTCGACAGCATGCAGTGGGCGCAGACCATCGTGAATGATCCCACGCATGCGCATTCTGGAGTTTACTTCATGAGGCTTGCTGTTCGGGGTACAGGTGCGGCGATGCAGGCATCGGTTCGAATTACGGATTTCGCCATCCCTGATGGTTCGTTGGTCTCGGGTTGGGCTTGGATTAATCCGAGCCCCAGTAGGAATGGCCCGCTGAGTCTTACGTTGTCGGTAGATGGCAACATCGTGACGGGCTCGGATATTAGGAGTGGTGGATGGCAGATTATGAGTGGTGGTGCGACCACAGTTAGTGGGAACACGCACGTTGTCTCTATCGATGTGACTTACCCGGTTGGCTCGATCGGCACGATTGGCCCTGTCGTAGACATAGACGATGTCAGACTGGAAGTCTTGACACCGCCTGACGGGACGTCATTTTGTCCAGATCCGATTAAGTTATAGACTTGACGTATAGTGGGTACAATATTTAGAGCATTTTAATCATAATAGCGTCAATTCATACAGTTCTACATATATTACAGCAAGAAGTGTAACCGGATCCGCCGTCATCTAGCCAATACGCCATGAAATGCTGTTTATCCAATGCAACGCAATTTCGCCCGATGAATCTAGGCATGTAGAGTTGCCTTCATTTTGCCTGCCGCCTGTTTGTCACCATCCTCGCCTTTGAACTCCCAAGCCAAGAACTTCCAGTTCAGTTCACTGGGGCGCCAGAACAGACCATGGCGCAATCCGATGCCTTGATGCAACAATCCACTGTCGGTGTCAGACGTCATGCCTCCAGTATGTGGCATGCGTTCTTCAAAGATGCAACGCCGGAAACGAGAGTGGAGGATCGCCATAGAACACATGACACAAGGCTCGTTTGTGAGGTAGATGTCCAAGTCGACGCACAAGTATCCGCTCGAGACAATATTGTCCTTCTCATAGTACTGTTTCTCAATTGGGGTAAGCGGGCTGTCGCAGAAGAGTGACCGATCTAGCAGAGCAGGGTCGGTGCCACTAGCACGGAGACGTTTTTTGGCAACCATTGCAATGGCGCGTTGGACAGCATGGGCCATGACGTTGCCGGTGCCAGTGTGCTTTTCCACAGTACCAATGGGCGACCTCCAGCGGCAATCGCCAGCCACAGCAATCACTTCTGGGGTGCCTTTGGTTTGATCGACAACCACAACGCCAGCATTTTCACCTAGACACTGACCTGAAATTTGGTGTCCTGCTGTCCTTGCAAGCGCAAGCCAGGTGCCTGCTTCGCTCTCAATCTCCGCCGCATTTCGTTGCACAAGACTGGGATGTGGGCCATAAGGGTTGGTGTTCTTGTACGAAATGGGCCAGTACGCGTTGCTCCATTCATCAGCTTGTTCAGCGGAAATGGGGGCCAATGCAGGAACTGTCACGTAAAAGACTCTGGGAGCCGCGTGATGCTTGGTGTTGAATGGTGGACACTTGTGAAGGAGAGCAAAGAGGTCGGCATGCTGGATATGCTTAGTAGGACAAAGGATGAAGTAGCGCACTAAATCGAGATCAGCAACATGATCACCTGTAGTGGTGGATTCAGTGCTATCATCGACTGGTGACGGACATGGAGGAGATTGGGAGGCATGTATCAGTGCTGGAGGGGATGTGGATAACGATGCTTGTGTGGCAGGATCATCCTCATCACCTCTTGGAAGCCTAGTTGGCGGATAGAACTGCTTCTGCAGATGAGCAGGCAAGTACTTGAACTGCACCACACGCCGCAAGTGAGAGATTTCGGCGGTCCTGAAGTCAGGAACGGCAGCTTGCACGACACTGCACAGTTAGCACGTGATCACAGAGCTGTTCTAGGAGTGAATAGCTCACTCCTTGACAACGTTGGCAAATTTGGCAGGCACTTCGACCACATAGACAGTGTGGGTTTCGAGGCTGGCACGCACTTCGTCCTTGGTCCGCAGAGGGACGAGGCGGCCGGCGAGAGGCGTTGGAGTGCTCATAGCATCGCCTGTATGCAGCAACGCTGTTTTGGTACAAGTGTCGTTCAGTGGAGGGTGGAGCCAAGCGTTGGAGTGGTGAGAGAAGGGTGGAAGTGCCGCCGCATTCGCTCCAAGAAAAAGTAGCGACCTCGGCAGGTCGGCCCTGCAGCCTCCGGATTGGCTGGGTGGCTCCTCCCTTGGCTTTTCCATCTCAACTGCCCACCTCCTACCTTCACTGCCTCACTGCTCCACCACGGCTTCTTCGTGAATCCATCGCGTTCAGCACCAATCAAGACCTCACAGAAAGCATGCATCGTATGCGAATCACTCTCGATTGAGCGCATCGGACCCGAATGGCTGGAAGGTTGCGGGAACATGCTTCCTAGGTGGAGCGATCACCTTATTCCCGATTACGAACCTTGGCAGTGTAAGCGAAGACAATCAGCGATCATGGGGCCCCGCATTCCCACCTCTATGGGCTTCTTCACCCCATTAGTCGGCAGACCTTTCCGACTTGCACAACCCTCAACTGCCGGGGCCTGAAGATAGGAATAACCTCGTTAATGCAGGATGCCAAGTGCTGTGGCGTATGGTCTTGCATGCCTACAAAGACCCTGCTTCTCAACTTATATCAACCTCACTCACGTCTTCACTTTGACTGTCTCTCAACTTTCATTCATCCCGTAATGCCATCAATCGTGTTGCGACCTAAATCTTCCTTATCTTTATTTCCAATAATCACCATCGGGCTTCGCAATGGCCTCCAAGGACGAAGCCACAAAGATTGAGACCACACAAGATGTGGCAGCAGAAAGACCTAATGATGCAACCCACATCGTGCCCATTGAACAAGAAGCAGTCGAAGATGCAAAACACATTGACTTGTCATGGAGATCATGGGTCGTCGTGTTCGTGTGTTGCTTTGCGTATGTACTTCAAACCCAATGTTCAGTTCAGCCTAACTCGCCAATAGTGTCATGACTCAGGTGTTTGTCGTTGTGGCAGCAGGCTCGGTACTGTCCTTCATTATTCGCGAGCTTGGCGAACCTGCAATTGCAAGCTGGGTCATCCAGGTAAATTCCACAGTTACAAAGCCCTCAGTCACAAACTCATGGAGGACAGGGACCACTTTTGATGCAATCAGTCTTATCACCCCTCGTCGGCCGATTGTCTGATGTCCTAGATCGAAAACTGTTTGCAACCATTCCGCCCATAATCGCATGCGTAGGAAGCATTATATGCGCAAAAGCGACTTCGATGAGCATGCTGATTGGAGGTGGCATCCTCGTTGGCGTGACTCTTGCAACAATCTCAATCGTCCAATCGATTCCTTCAGAAGTCCTTCCTCTCAAATATCGTGCCTTGGCCAATGGTTTTGCCGGAGCTGCAGGTACCATGGGCGGATTGTGAGTATACTTTTGTGGCCGTGCCACATCCCACTATCATCATTCGAGAAGCTAATTATCATCAGGATTGGTGGATTGGCAGCAGGCGCAGTTGCCAATATTGGGCCTACAGGCTGGCGAAACATATTCTGGATTCAAGTTGGTCTTCATGGATTCACTGCACTTGGTCTCTTCGCCTTGTACTGGCCTAAGAAGCGGACTGATTACCAAAGAATGACCTTCAAGCAATGGACTTGGGCATGCGATCCTATCGGCTGCTTCCTTTTGATCGTTGCCGCAACACTGCTATTGCTCTCACTCAACTGGGCAGGCGGTGCTTACAAGTGGTCCAACCCACACGTGTACGCGAATTTGACTGTTGGACTGGTATTCTTGATCGCATTCTGTCTTTATGGTACGTTACGAGCTATACCCAGAAGTAAATATATACTAATATTGCACAGAATGGAAGGGAAGGTCAGATGGTATCGTCGCCCACGTCTTCTTCAGCAGCGGGCCCAACTTTTGGCTCTCTACCCTTGCGTTTACAGTCGAAGGGTGAGTTCAAGCCCAAAAGAATATCTACAAACCTGCACTAACTTGTCTTGTAGTTGGATTTACTACTCGGCTGTCAATGCCATTACGCCCCAGATTATTCTCAATCTTGGCTTTGAAAACAATTCCTGGGATATTGCAATCCGTCAATTGTCCTACAAAATTCCATCTACATGTACTGCAGTTGTTGTCGCTTGGTATGCGACACGCTTCAAGGATTTGAGTAAGTTTTTTCCTCGTACAAACTCATCAATTCATTTGCTAATCAAATATGAAGAAACACCTTTGGTTGTCACCTTTGGCATAATGCTGATTGCTTCCATTTGCTACGCCACGATCAGACCCAGCTGGGATGTCGAACAGATTGTCTTTACTGTCATGACAGGTATTGGCTGTGCCGGACCGCTCACACTACTTGTTGCTTGTGTGCAATTCACTGCACCCCACGCTTTCCTGTCAACAGCTACTGGCCTAGCATTCTCTGCCCGTGCTATTGGTGGCGCATTTGGAACAGCGGTTATTTACGCTGTCATCAACTCCCGCATTGCTTCACATTACGCGGGCGATGTGGGCTCTGCAGCGGTTGCAGCAGGATTGCCAAACTCGTCAATTGCTGCTCTGCTGAAGGCTATGAAAGGCACTACTGCCAAAACAGTAAAATGGAAGACTATTCCAGGAGCCAACGAGGACATCATGAAGGCAGCATGGCAGGCCAGTTATTGGTCGTATGCGAGAGCTTATCGACTGGGTTGGTGGAGCGTTGTTCCTTTCGTTGCACTTGCGACTATCAGTGTTGCTTGCATGAAGGGTGTCAAGGAACTAATGACAGAGCGCGTAGAGGCTACTGTGGAGCGTGAGACCGAGGATGAATCTTTGAAGAAGGTTTGAGCATGATGAAGTTATACGGGTCGAGTAATCGAAGAAATAATTTATGACAGCGCGCACGTAACAATGTTTATTTACATGATTTACAACTTACGAACCGCAATTGTCTGTCGAATGAAGAAAGTATATACAATAATATCGAAGTTCAGTATCTTTCAAGAAAGAGCCAACTGTTGCAGAACCTTACACAACAGGCCACCCACTTGAGAAATCGATCTTGTTAACACCAAACCTCTTCTGTCCGTCCGCATATCCGACCCGGGTATCAACGTAATGGTAATACAGCACAGGTCCCATGGCAGGGTCATAATAAACGCCTTGGCCACCAGGTCCATATACCCAGTCATGCGACTCCAAAACAGTGGTTCCACCACCTTCAGTACACTTCTTGCCAGCCTTGTCCACAAATCCACCAGTCGCACTGGTTGACCTGCACACCTGAATCTTGTACTCCTGGCCTCTCGCTGGGCGATTCGAATCATACCCGCAGCACTTGCCCACGCTGAAGAAAAGGTAGTGGTATTTTCCATTCAGTGCAATGAACGCTGCTTCCTGCGCATGCTCGCCCTCAGGCTTGAAGGCAATGGGCACGGGGCTCGCGCCATTGACGATCTTGGTAGGTGGGTTTTGCATGTTGATGCTGAAGAGGTCGGCCCAGAAGGATCCAAAGGACATGACGAATTTGCTGCCGTCCCAGTATAGGGCGCCGTCGATGGCATTGTAGTTCTTTCCTGCGCTGGAGGCGATGCCAGTGGCGCCGAGATCGTTCCAGGATTCGAGGTTGGAGGAGGTAGCGACGCCGATGGCGGAGTTTTGCGAACCGAATGATGAGACGGAGTAGTAGAGGTAGTATGTGTTGCCAACTTTGGTGACGTCGGGTGCCTGTGAAGTCGCAATGTCAGTCCACAACTCCAAACCTTATCTTGCTATGATTGGGGAAGAGAACATACCCATAGATCATCCTTGCCATTCAAGTTGATTTTCGAACCGTTCGGGATTGCAGCACCTCTGTATGTCCAAGGTCCAGTGATACTAGGCGCGCTATGAATTGCAATCTTGCCACCAGTCGAAAAACGAAAGTAAGTACCATCATCGCGGCGAATCAAAGCTGGGTCATGAGCATTCGTGCAGACACCGCTGCATGCCATAGGATTTGCATAGCCATACACAGTAGCCACGACCGACAACACAGAAGTGAGAAACGACACGCGCATCTTGGCGACGTTAAATCAAAAAGTCCAAGATATTCAGACCAAACCACACCAACGCCTCAGGAAACCAACCATTCATTATATACCCAAACTAGAACAAGCCAAAGCCATGGCACCCGCCGCCCAGCCCACGAATAGTACCACCCAGAAAAATATATGTCACCGTCCCGCCGCACACCCTCCAATCTGAATGGTGGAAACACCTCCGTTACACACCACGCCTACCACGCTACGGGAAGGATTTCGCCCTTCATATACTACACCCAAGCCCCATCTAATCCTTACCCCCCCCCAATACTATGTATACCATGCGCGATCTCTACCCGGTTCGCACATTCCTAAATCGGGACTCGGTCCGCGCGGAAGTAGCAGAACGTTTGTTCATAGATGGCCAGTGGACAAGGGTAAAGCAAAAGCAATGGGCGAATTCGATGGACTGGGTTGGTGGGTTCGGGTGTCTTTGATGCGGTTTGGGCGAATGGGGGATGGTGGGGTTCGAGGGTTGCTATGTTTGAAACGCGCGTGACTCGAGTGCCGAGGGGGGCGTGGATTAATCTACCGGTGGGGGAAATGGATGGGGACTAGGTAGTATGCATGTGGTGATCAGGGTCGAGGAAGAAGGGGAAAAGGAAAGATAAATGTGGTGTTGAGGAGGGGAGGTATGCGCAAGTTTGAGGAGAATTGGAGATGGGAGAAATGTGTGAATTGTTTGGGGGTGAAGGATATTTATGATTATAGTTTCTAAAGACTTTACTTTGCCCCTTGGAGTTTAGTGCGGCTCTCGTTTCGCAATATTTCTACGAACCTCGACTTTCTTGATCTTTTTGCTGAAATGGTTGTGGGCGAGAACGAGGTTGTACCCATCATCTTATTCACGCGGTCATACTGAGCCAACCAATCCGCTCCGCGCAATGGTACTGGTTTGCGTGGGACGTAATGGGTGACTGCAATTGGTACAGTGTTTGGCGTTGAAGATGGCCAAATTGTTTGCATGTTCGCGAATGACGCAGATGATGAAAGTGGTTCTTGATGCGTCGAGTTCAAATCTGATGTAGAAGCATCCGAAGCGCGGCCACTTTGGGAAGAAACAAGCGTTCTCAAAGACACTTCATCATGGTTGTTCAAGTGAGTAGGTGAAATCCTTTGTAAACATTCTGCTACGAGGCCTGAGGATGTGCTGATCTCATCCCCTGAACCCTGTGGTATATATGATGTGGAAGTTGACCCTTTATTTTCTGATGGTAGCCGGTTGAGACACTCTTGAACCAATTGATGCGTACTAATGTATTCGGCGGGCGCGCAGTGGCTGAATCTGGTCAAGTATTTATCGGGCAGTATCTCCAGTTGAGATACTTCAGTCAGTGGAGGAGAGTTTCGAGGAGGTCCACACATCAACGGCGGTATTGGAGGCAGAGGCTTATCATCCAAGACTGGCGCTGTGCCTTTTCCGACATTTCGGACCATTCGACACCACTCATCTCTTTCAATACCTGCTTTTGCCTCCATAGCGTTGGTCGATGAAGTGCTCAGATATACTAATTTACCGTCGTTGTCTGACTCCGTCTGATCGTAATGACCGTTCAGGCTTCGTCGGCCTTCTCTGCCACCCCGCTTCCCAAACTTATCCCGATAGCATTTGCCCTCTTCATGAACATGATATTGACACCCAGCTTCAATGCCCTTCGCATCCATCAAACCGTCCATGAAACCTCTCAGCATTCCCAGCATCCTTCTCTCGACCGCGAACATCCTATCCACAACGAACTGCTTGAGGATAGCCGAAGCGCCCTTCTCTAGAAATAGAACCTCCATAACCTTCAAGTCCGGCGTTTGAGTGGCGCTCAAGACTTGAACCATTTCATCAATGACCTGGTCTTGGAAATCTGGTTCGTCGAATTGAGCTCCTACTATGTGCGCAAACATGAGGTCGACACAATCTCGAAGAAGCAGACCGCTCCCTGTGGGAAAGCATGGCAGATCCAACTGGATGCTTCCTGAAAGTAACCATGAAATATATTTGCGGAACCCTAGAGTGTCTACTTCTGGTAGCTCGATTGGCTTTTCAAACGATGAATGTTCTACATGGCGGTATGCGACGTTACGGAGGTAGTGCGATCGTTGCACCGTTGAGAACGGGACTTCAATAATCTCTGCAGGTAAGTGTTCGGACAGTGTCCTTCGCCCTGGTAGAATAAAATCGACAGATGAGGCTTCCATGGCTTTCTGGAAGTGTACTGATGAACTTTTATCGTGGCTTATAACCTAAGCAGATGTTTAAGAGCTTGGTGTCTTAAGAAAAAAAAAGCTTCTTGAAAGCATGCTCTAAATAGAGCATTTATTCAATTGGAAATTCATTCAAGTCAGGATCAGCCATTCCTCCAGGCTGCACTTCACATCAGTTTTGCAAGCATTCAATTCTAGATACTGCATCTCTATTCTCTTTCTAGTTTTGATCCTTTGATTTACTCATAAGGTCTAGTAACAACAAGACCTGACCGTTCTTGAAGACGGGATCTTTCCCCAAAGTTGCAGTGCGCGAGTAGTTGCAGCTTCAAACTATATTCGCTTCATCCAGCAGTGCGCTTCTCCATCTTGAGTCATTAAGGATGCTCCTCACCCTTGCTTCAAGCCACTCAGTGTTGCCCCAAAAGCCCCAACTCGCTTGGAAACGTAGCCAATCTACAAGTGCAACTTCCCAGTGAAACAAGAAGGTCTCCCATTTGTACTCCTTTCCTCCTGTATTTCTAAGGTTCTTCCAGTACCGTTCCAAGAGCTGTTTCTCACCATCTTGCATACTAAGTTCATGCGGAAGATCTCTTGTACGTTCCACAAGCATGTTTAGAGGTATTGAACATGTGAAAAGCTTTGCTAGGTCGCATACTCCAAGACCGAGGCCTGTATATTGGAAATCGTAGAACGCTACTTGTTCTCCCGACTGGCTGGTGAAGAGGTTTTCTGATTTGACGTCACCATGTATGAGAGTTTCGTATGCGCTGATAGGTGAACGTTGAGATGTGGTTGGTGCCAGCAACTTGGCTACTGTCTCCGCTATAGAGTGGCCTCCATGATCAGTGTGTTTCCTAGTCAACAATTCGCCCCATTCGGAACTGTGATCATTGGCAAGATCGCTGTATTCTTTCCGCCGCGTTGCAAGATATGTGTAGCCGCCATTCAACCATACGCTTTTGTTCAGGGTGTCTTGGCCGTCTTGTTTCACTTCTTCAAGGGGCGGCCGAACAAGCAGTTTGCGGTCGAAATCGTTGGCACGAGACCACCAAAAGCCATGAAAGCCTGATAGCCAATCAAGTGCAGCATTCACCTGTGTGGGAGAAAGTACATTTCTTTTCTCCCCTGCAACTGGAAAAACTTCTTTCAAATTCGTCATGATCATCGCTGTGGTTGAGGTATCATCTGCGTGGTGCTGATTGATGCTCGACATACATTTTGCAACAGGCAGACTCGGTGGGAGTTGAGACGCAAGCTGAGTATAGAAGTACTGTTCTACTTGATAACTCAAAATCTTCCGTGTATGGCCTTCGTCGTTCCTCTTCATGGGCGGTGGCGTAATAAACTTAAGGATGTAAGATTGCTTCTCTTGAGGCGTGTTTACATTGGAATTGGCTGCTGATGCAGATCGCGATGAATCAGCTGAGATTTTGAGAGATGAATCTGGAGTTGCTTCAAGATAACATATTTGACCATAGCCGGCCCACAACGACTGGATCACTTTCAAGGACTGCAAACGCAATCCATGTTCTGCAAGTAGAGCCGTGGCTACTTCTTGTGCAGATGGAGAAGAGGACATTGGTTTTGGCCTAGTACTCCACTGACTCAAAAGAAAATAAACAGTAGCTGATGCAGCTACAATTTGAAAGAAAAGCTTCAAAAGGCGTCGCAGTCGTGGAAGCATTCACAGCTTTTCAAGCTAAGTATAGATGGTGTGGTTATAGCAACTTTCCAAGCCGGAAGTCAATCATTCACCAAAATAAAAGTTCGAATGAGTGATGTTTAAGCGGGGTGATTTGAAAGTTTGGCGATGGAAACGGTCCTGGCGTGTATCGGAATGTAGATCGAAAGTCGTCTCAATTTTGAGGTTGCTGGCTTTAGCGCCACGATATCCCAGCCACATCATTCAATTGGCTGCGTACTTGCTTACCAACCCAGCTCATGGTGAGCAACTTGCATAGGCACATAGGCATTGATCACTCAACCAGGATCACTCGAAGATATATTTTGACATGCAGATCACGTGTTTTTATTAGGGTACGAGAACTATAAAAATTAGTCATGACAATTCACGTAGTAATTGAGAGGAGTGGAAGTGCAGACATGCAGTCTACACCTTTGGACATATTTCTTACTCTCTCCCCACAAGACCTTGTTTCTTATATGTTCCCCAAGTGTTTCTCATGCTCTGAGTTGAAAGAGCTAGATTGCCTTGAGTAACGAAAGGTTCCTCCTACTTTAGATGGCAATATCATCTTAATGCATCCGAAAGTCTCTCATGTAGTTAACAGGTCTTTTTGACTGGTTAAAAGATCCTGATCACGCAGAAATGTCGGGATGCAAGGCTGAGCAAGCCTGTAAAGTTTATAAAAACTAGGAATATTTTAATATGGATTTAGATAGAACTCAATTCGCTCAATCAAGCTATATCAATGTGTGTAGACATACTATGCTTTTAACTCGATTGTTGTAACCCTACGGTGTTGCTGAATGGCCTGGGCATGCTGCACATTACCAAGTTAAGTGTCGCTAAATCATTTATGTGCTGAAACATAGACTTTACCCAGGCAATGTCGGCATGTTGATTTTACGAGATAGGTACATTTGGGAGAAGACCTCGGTTGCTGACGTCATGGCTTGACTCAGTTGCCAATGCATGCTACGAAAATTACCAAAAGGTATGGTAACGAAACTAGCATCTCGAAAGCTGGATTTCAGTGTAAATGACCATGTGCAATAATTAAAGACCAATTATCAGCCCATAGCTAAAAAAAAAAGGACAGGCATTCCGGATCGTGCTATTGGTTCAATGAGTCGTTCCTCCATAGTCAGACTGTAGGACGTATTTACCCCACAATTGCCTCGGCGCGTCACTCAACGCAACCGGAGTTAGGTTTGAGGAAGTGCGGGGTGATGAGCAAAAACTCATGATCTGATCACTGAATCTTTCCAATTCATCTTCATTCTCATCCAAATCTCATCTTTTTTTCCTTTCATTATCAAGAAAGATCATCGTGTACGCACTAAAATAGCATCCCAGTGGTTCGGAATCATCATGGCAGAGCCAAAGAACACCGCAAATCAGCGACTGACACAAATTAAGGATTTTCTTACAATGAATAAGACGGCAACAACGATCCCCTGGGATCCTGATTGTACCAAGTTCCCAACGAGAAAGGAGTTGCCCAAGATTCCAGGAGCTCCCGACGATGCTGCCTGGGTTTGGGGTGACGATGATTATGTAAAAATGATAGCTCCTTTGATTGGAATTGGGTGTACTAAGATTGATAGATTGGCCGCCTAAATTTATTAACACCAACACGTGTTGCAGCTGCTTCGAAAGAAATCCGATCTGGCGAGATTGTTCCAGTCAAGTACAAATATCAAAACCTAACCTCAATCAACTTCGAAACTAACATACACACAGCCTCCCACTCAACGTCCCCGGCCAACCAGCATTTGGCCGCGAAACATTCAAACATGAAATCAAAACCCTCCACGAAAACATCTGCTACGACGACCTCTACACCCTAAACACCCAAAGCGGAACCCAATGGGACGGATTCCGCCACTTCGCCCACGTCCCCTCCGGCTCCTTCTACAACAACGTATCATCCCCCTCCCTAACCCCTAACCTCCCCCCATTACTGACACCCCCCAGACCAAAGGCAGCGACATCGTCGGCCCCACCGCAAACCACAAATGCTCCATCCACCACTGGGCGCAACACGGCATCGCCGGCCGCGGCATCCTCCTCGACTACCGCAGCTACGCCGCCAAAAAAGGCATCACCTACGACCCCTGGGACTACCACCCCATCTCCTTCGACGAGCTATTTGCCTGCGGCAAAGACCAAGGCATCGACATCCGCCCCGCCTCTCAGGGCGGCGACATCAAAATCGGCGACATGCTGTTCATTCGCGCGGGCTGGAAGCAGACGTACGATAGCAAGACGGACGCCGAGCGCTCTGCGGCTGCGCTGCGCCATGGGTCGGGATTGAATGGCGAGGATGGGCTGAAGTATGCGGGGGTGAAGCAGGAGCCGGAGGTGCTGGATTGGTTGCATGATTGCTATTTTGCGAGTGTGGCGGGGGATTCGCCGACGTTTGAGGCGTGGCCTACGCATCAGGGTATGTTGAATTGTGGCTTCGCAAATCCTTTTTTGCGGGGTTGATTTTAATGATAGTGTGCTGATGATGGACAGAGTACTATCTTCATGAGTATATTCTTGCGTTGTGGGGAATGCCGTTGGGTGAGATGTTGGATTTGGAAAAGTTGGCGCAGACGTGTCGGGAGAAGAATAGGTGGTTTTTCTTCTTTACGTCGGCTCCGGCGAATTGCCCTGGTGAGTTGAAGGATATGTGAGTAGGCTTTTGACTTGCGACTGACTTCTTCTAGCTGGTGTAAGTTCGCATGTCAATGGCACTGCTATATTTTAGGTGATATGTTGAATGAAACGCACACGGAATGAGTCTCCTGGTGCTTGATCTAGGTATTGTTATGAAAGATTTAACAACGATCTGTATATCGAGGCGTTTAGTTCGGGTTATGTCAGATTGTAAACATAGTCCTGTATATGGTAGTGGTAAAGAAAACATAATTGGAGAAATTCCTATTGTTAATACTTCAATACTGTAAACCTATGAGTTCTTGATGCTATCTCATTCGCAGGAGGGCGATACCAACAGGAAATGTTCAGCCAATTCGAAAGTCATATGGCTGAGGAACTGGAAATCATTACGTGATTGAAGTAACAATGATATCATTGCTTGCAGTGACTAATACCTCCTGCAGAAATCAAATTAAATTTGTAGCAAACCACCTAATGCATTGGGTATACAGTATATTACATGCTCGTTACGATGCTTTTCTCCTACCTCAAAATAGTTGACGTCAACTTCGCGCATTATCCATTCCAATTATACCAAATGTCAGTGGTACTGCTCAAGCACCATTCATAACCTTGTTCAGCTGGTCTTGACCTTCTCGGGCACCAGCTTTTGCTAATTGTGTAACAGCGGTTACAGGTTGTTGGACTGTAGAGACATTGTTGATATTTTGCGTTGACTGTTGTGCTGCTAGATCTGCAAATATATCTTCAAACTCTGCTGCGTCTTGTGCATCTTTCGATAGGAACGCATCGATATCGCTTGAAGCTGCTGGTTCGGCCTTCAAAGACTCAAAGCCTGGGGTACCATTCAATGTGCTTGAGGTTTGTGGGGCGTTGCGAAGGGTTGGTGTACTCGTTCGAGACCCTTGAACAGCCAGACAATCAGCCGCGACATTCCCTGGATCATTGGCGTGACCTTTGATCCATTTAAAGGATGTTTTGGCACGACAAGCGTCTCGCTCACGGATTCTTGTAAGGATCGGCTCGACCAGGTCTTTGTTCTCTATAGGCCTGCCAGTTGAAGACTTCCATCCATTCTTTTCCCACTTGATGAACCAATCTGTCAGACATTTGATGGAGTAATTCGAATCGGTGTGTATCAACACATCGCGGTCAATAGGTACGTGATCTAATGCTCTGGCAACCGCAGTGAGTTCAGCTCGCTGGTTCGTTTGTTTCTCTCCTCGTAGAGCCTCGGAAACATTCCTAGAAAAATCAGCAATTTGTAGACTGAGAAGAGACAAATCTGCTAACCTTGGGTCTTGTGGGCCAAAATATACGCCCACACCACCAACAGCCCCAAGCTTACCATTTCCCAGAGAGCTACCATCTGTGTATACATTGATTGGCCCTGAGAAATCACCTGTTGGCTGCATTCTTGTCCCGCTGAGTTCCTGCTTGGTTTTGAGTCGAATGATCCCAGTTTCAGGGTCCAACTTGATCGTCGGATCGAAGCCATCTTCAGCTCCTGGAGGTAGCGGACCAGTTCCCAATTCCCATTTTACATCTCCGTTGACGGGCGCAGCACTGCCATCGCTTTTCTTTTGTTTTTTCTGTTGACCTTCACCTGACTTGCCACCTTTCCCAGCCACTAATGACGACGTTTCCGAAAGATCACCTCGCAGACTAATGGGCGCGCTCGTATCTCGCGTGAAACCAGTCACATATGCCTGCGCTTCTTCATGTGTCGCGAATCCTTTTTGCTTTGCACCCGGATACCCGTTGACTTGCGCCTGAACTCTAGAGTAATCTGTGTAGACTCCAGGGGTGCGTCCAACAGCCACACCGTAGAATTTTGGTGTTTTTCCAGGTTTACTTGACGACGACGCCACAGAGCCTCTAACGAATGCTTCTGCTTCTGACAAGGTAGAGAAGCTCTTGTCTGCAGATCCATGTCAAAGGGACGGCCAAGCACGGTACTTTTTGCAACTTACATGTTGATTGCACTCCATCCACTTGGGCTTTGCAATCTTCCCAGCTATGGTAAACGCCGGGCCTGCGACCGACTTTGACCGCATAGAACTTGGGAGCACTATGCTTCCGTTTCCTACTTGATGCATTCGAATTCGCCGACATTGTACCAGTGATGGCGCTATGGCAAAGTAGGAATGTGGGAGGATAGGGATAGTGAAGCCAGGTTGACAGTGGACGTCGCGATATGTTGGAACGTAGAGGTAGATGGGCTAATTGTTCGCGCAAGACGTATAGGGCGTGATTGGCAGGTTTCTGAACGCGAGTGATAAAGGCCACAGGTGGGAATCTGAAGAAGTCAGCATATCTGTCTCAATATAAGTAGATACAACCAGTTTTTGTTTGGCCTTGCCAGCACGAACCTGCGATATGGTGACGGTGCCAGACGAGCTGCGCGTTGCCAATCAATCTGCCTGAGGTTAGAGGTCATGCAACATCAAGGCGTGCCTCCGATCCAATGCAATTCCAATCCCTTGCTTGGGGCGTGAGGCGTGGTCCAAAAGTTGGCGGTAGAGTTGTGGCCCTGGTGCTGGCGAGCTATGCGGGGAGGATCGCGGATGTGCGTTGCGCGCCCAGACCAGCTCAGCCCAGGAACAGCAGGTACGACACAATCAGGGACCAAGTTGACTGCGAATTAAATATAACATATGGGCTGTAACTCATGTAACAGGGGACAAATATTTGAATTCTGTATTATGATTGATTATACACAGGCTGGTTTGTAGATTGATCTCATTTCTAGACCCTCCCATGTTGGCGGCACTATTAAGCTTCGCTCGCGACCACGCGAAGTCACGCGGCTTCCGGATATACCGCCCCGCCCAACGACTATTACCACCCACCATCCCGTGCCGTAGTCGACACTGCACGCCTATGGCACGCCTCTTGAACATCTCACCATGTTCGAAGTATGTCAACTACCGACAATACCCACCGTCATGATACTCACCGCTTGTATAGGGACGCCATGTAGCCGATCGATACCGTCTGCGGCTACATCGCGCACGCTCAGTCGTCCTCACCAGTGCTGAGCTGGTTGAGATTCGTGCTGCACAACGAACCTTTGAAGGCGCTTATGTGCGCACAGCAATTGGGCAATTCTCGTTTTCCCTCATCGTTTTGAAGATCTTCACGGCTGAATTCTATTCTATTGGTGCACTGTTTGCTGTTTACGGAGCGGGCATCTTGTTCATCAGCTTGTTCAGACGACAGCAAGGTATGTGTGAGCTGCCAGCACATTTCAAGAGCGCACTGGCTGATTATGGATGTCATAGGAAACAAGCAATTCTTCTCAGAGGTCGGCGAGGATGGTTTGCACCGCAAGAAGTTCAGGACGAGTGGCAATGTGGTGACGGTGCTTACAGCTTTGAGTGTTTCTGCGTACATATGTTTGCTGGTGCTCACGCTACGATTGGAGACGTGATGCCTCCAACTTGGTAATTACCTATCAATACTATTCTAACAATCAACACCTGACGGCGCTCGATGCGTGAGCTGTGAATGTGCCCATTGCGACGGCGAAGGCTTCATGTCATACCAATGTCAAGGCAGAGAGCCTCAGATATGATAACAGAATGCACACAGCAACCCGGGAGAGAGCATGCCAAGCAACTTGTTGCACTTGCTGCAACCCTGCAGCATTCTATATGCGCAATGACGTCGACTGCCCTCATGCTTCATTACTCGATTAGAGCAATGTTGCAAACAGACTGTTCACGACAAGAGAGACCTGTAAGATTTAGAGCAAGGTGACTACAACGATCACGAAACGAATGCGGTGTTAAGCTTTCTGATAAGGAGGAGGATTCCTGCGTACAGTCAGTTGAACACGCCGCAATCGAGGGCGTGCGTGAACGATTGGGCATTTGCAAGTCGGAGGTAGTGGATCCGTTTCGGGCCATGCCAAGAAAGTGTAACATAACGTCCGGCAAGAGCCAGCTGCATATCTCCCCATCTCTCTGTCTATCAGCCTATCTTTGCGTGGATTCTGAACAAAATATAAAGAGGCGACCATGTTTCGCAAGACCTTCCTCCGTGTCAAGTGCCCTGGATGTCCGACGTCCGCTGGCGCCGGTGGCTAAGCGATAGTTTTTCAACGGCAATCTAGCTATTACTGTATGATAGCCTCCCGCTTGCAGCAAGCCCGGCGCTCAACATAGCCCGACCAGTCATACCGTTATTACACAGTCGAACAGCTCTCGTCACCATCCTGTCTGAGAACCTTGTCCCTGAACACCAACTACCTTCGACACCACCACGACAAGTCCCGTGACCGAGTGGCAGCTAGAGGGAGCGCCCAGCGATTTGGTAGCGCGAGAACTGCTTGCTCTGGCTTAGCTCCCTTTGTGGGGTTATTGGCAGAGTCTTAGTGGAGCAGCGCATCACAGGCTGAGCCATGGCTGCGATTCCATCATCGGCGCCGATAGTCGCCGCCCCAGGCACAGAACTACATCACTCTGTGCGCCGCCGATCCTCAGCTTCCTCAACTTCGACCTCGACTCCCAACCGCCGCTCCAGCACCCATTCCGTATACGCACGAAACGCTCTGATGAGCAAACTCACCCGCTCGAGCAACGACACCGCGGACCACACCTCCCCCAGCGACTGCGAGGCCCCCCGGCTAAAGTCCGCAAAAGCCGCCGCATTGCCCTTGACGATTCCTGCCCCGCCAAAAAGCGTGCAGGACATCAAGGATTTTGCTGCTCGCCATGGTGAATTGAAGCCACCGCCTGCCCAGCATGCTCCCTCCAAGGACGGCGTGGGCACCGCCCTGAGCGACACACCATTGCCCTCGCACCCGGGAAGTCCTAAAGAGTATGTCTGAGCCGCTTCTCGCCCGCCAGTCGCTGTCTGCTAACAAGCACAGCACCCTCACCCGTAATAGCTCAGCAACTTCTACACCGCGTTTACGGCCGACTACGCTCGATATCCCTGGCTTGACAAAATCCAAGGTTTCGCCTGATGGCAAAATCGCACAGCGCGATGTCGGCTCCAAGCTCGTTATCGTCATGGTGGGTCTTCCAGCTCGAGGCAAATCCTACATCACAAAAAAGATGGCTCGTTATCTAAACTGGCTGCAACACGATACCAAGATCTTCAATGTTGGCGAGAAGCGCAGAGTAGCTGCGAGCGGCCACGGATTCCGTCTGTCGCAAGCCAGCCTCGAAAGAGTCTCAACTGGCGTCAGGCAAGCCCTCGAACAACACAAAGATAGCCCCGCACAGATCGCTGCGAAAATTCTTATCAATGGGGAAGCTTCGGCGGATGGCTCCGTCGATCCACTCAATCTGCCAGACCCACTCCAGGACGAAGACAACAGCGCTATCGATGACGCAACTTCCCCACGCGTACAAGTCACTTCGCCGGGGCCGAACGGCGTAACTCCGAACAACGAAGAAGATGCCCATGACAACGATGAACATATGGACCAATCGGCGAGTTTCTTTGACCCTTCCAATACTAGGGCAGCGCAAATCAGAGAGCAATGTGCGATGGAAACATTGGACGATCTTCTGGACTATATTCTTACAGGCAACGGGTCTGTTGGCATATTCGATGCAACAAATAGCACTCTTTCACGAAGAAAGCAGATCATGGAACATATTCGGGAACGAGCTGGACCTGAGCTGAATGTCTTGTTCGTGGAAAGTGTGTGTCGAGATCCAAACTTGCTCGAATCCAATATGCGATTGAAGTTGTCAGGTCCAGACTATCAAGACAAGGATCCCGTTGCTGCGTTGGAAGATTTCAAGAAGCGTGTCGCCATCTACGAAAAGAACTATGTGCCCATTGGCGACTACGAGGAAGATCACAACATGCCATATGTCAAAATGGTGGATGTGGGACGCAAGATGATTTCTCACCAGATCCGCGGTTTCCTTGCTGGCCAAGCTGTCTTCTACCTTCTCAACTTCAACCTTGCGCCACGGATGATATGGATCACACGCCATGGCGAGTCCATGGACAATGTCGCTGGCAAGATTGGAGGTGACTCTGACCTTAGCGAAAACGGGAAAAAGTATGGCCAAGCCATGACTCGTTTCCTCAACCGTCAGCGTAAAGACTGGGCTATTCGTCAGGCCGACAAGATGGCGCATACACATTTCCCTCCAGTACCTGGTGATCACACCCCGCCTAACCCTTACTTCAACCATGATGATGACCACCACAACTTTTGTGTATGGACTAGCATGTTGAAACGCAGCATACAGTCAGCACAGTACTTTTGCGACGAAGATTACGAAGTGAAGCAAATGCGCATGCTGGACGAGCTCAATGCTGGAATCATGGAGGGCCTCACTTATGATGAAATTCGCACTAAGCATGCTGAGGAATACCTTCGGCGACGACGCGACAAGCTCGCATACCGATATCCAGGCCCTGGTGGAGAGGGATATCTCGATGTCATCAATCGCATCCGGCCAGTCATTGTGGAACTTGAGCGTATGACGGATCACTGTCTACTTGTCACCCATCGAAGCGTCGCTCGTGTGCTTCTTGCTTACTTCCAAGGCTTGAACCGTGAAGATGTTGCAGATTTGGATTGCCCTCTTGGAATGCTCTACCAGCTTGAGCCGAAGCCTTACGGGGTGGAATTCAAGGCGTGGAGATATAACCCAGGAACAGACGACTTCGACTACCTTCCCGACTACAAGCTACGGCGTACCACGATTCCGCCAAGCCAATTAGGTTTTGGTTGAGTTCTTTTGGCCTTTTTAGATTGCAATACCTGTGATATATTGTTATGGTTTACATCGGCTTCCAGAGATTTTCTAAGGGCTCTTTTGATATGTTGAACTGGGTCATGAGGTTTCATGTTTGGCGTCTCTTTATGTCTTCATGTCTTCTTATTAGCCAGGCCAATTTTTTGGCGTTCCTTTCCCATATGGGCAGTTGTTTCTTCTTATGCATTTGCTGGCGTTGAGTGTGGATGTACGTGGTCTGCGCAGATATATTCATACTGGCACGCAACAGCTTGGTTTCTATAGACACGGCACGATCGATGATTTTCGAACATGCGGAATGATCTGAATTCATATTCTTTAACTCCTATACTGACAGCTTGTACCATTCTTTGAATTAGATGCTCTTCCATCCAAACTGCTACACTTTCTTATCTAACGCCTTTAACTCACACTCATGATAGGGTGCTGGTCGGGGATCTTTGCAGATCATTACGCATATCAGTATTTACATCGGGTGCAAGATCATTCTTCCATTATCAGTATGTGTGGTCACACAGACGCGGGGTGTATAGATAAATTGGATGAACAACACAAGCACACAAGCACACAAGCACGCAAGCATCTTTTCAACTTAGTGGGATTGTTAGCAAACATTGCAGGTTCAAGATATAACAAGCCCAAGTACCTCATCGTGCACATACCGATCAATGCCAGCAAACTTAGCTCTTGACTAAAATCTCGCGGAACTTCACTATGGGAAACGCAGAATCAAAGAAGGCTCTGACAACCTCTGAGTCAATCGAGAAGTACTGGGCGGAGCAAGCTCGACAAAACATGAAAGAAGCAGCCCCAAACTCTTCCGCAAATGACCATCAAGAACATAACCCACCACCAACTGAATCTGATACCAACACAACTCCCCCACGACGAAACTCACAACTCACCAACCCAACCCCCCATCCCCTCCCCCTCCCCACCATCCCACCACCCACCAACACCACCGAAGCAGCTACCTTACACCTAACACGCGCCATACACGCGCTGACCAACAAGATCCACGCCGCCCTCGCCCTCGCCATCCAAGAACTCCGAAAGATCAATCTACGCGCCCTCTTCAAAGCAGCATCCCAATGGATCAAAGATCACCCCTGGGAAACCGCCGCTATCGTTGTACCCTTGCTCCTCCTCATCTTGACACCGGTCGGTCTGGGCGCTTTGGGGTTTACTTCTAGTGGTGTTGCTGCTGGTAGGAGTTTCTCACTTTACTTTTCTTTACTCTGCTTGCCCTTCTTTTCATATGTGAAGAACGAGGCTAATCGCACACCTATGATAAATAGGGAGTATTGCAGCGGGCATCCAAGCAGGCATTGGAAGTGTGACTGCGGGATCGCCTTTCGCGATCCTGACGAGTGCGGCGATGATGGGGTATGGGCTGCCTATTGTGCTTGCGGGCGTGTGGGGGATTAGTAGTGCGGTTTGTTGGGGGGCTGTGGCGTGGAAAAGGTGGTGGTGGGGATCTGATGATGATGATGGCGAGGAGAGAGGGAGGTTGTTGACGGTGAATGGCGAGTGAGGGAGTGTGGGATCTGTAGTGTAATGTATTTGGGGGGTTGTAGTGTGCGGAAAGTGGTAGGGAACACTGGTGAGAAGGAGGATTACGAGGAGGAAGTGAGGGTGTTGTTGGAGAATGGTAAGGAATGAATGATTTGTTGTGTTGGGAACTCGAATCTAAGTAAGCTTTCTGTATGAATTTCGGAAGTAAGAAGGAATGAGGTTGGAAGTAAGTGTTGAGAAGCGATGAAGTTGGACTAGAGCTTGACGAGTATCGTGGGAAGTGGGTTTCGTATTGCCATGTTTTTAGTTATTTGACTTTCTTGAGGCTTCCAGGTCTGGATGGCCAGATGCATGCATTCCATGCAATATTGCATGCAAGTTTGAATGTGCCTTCGTGCGACGTTGATGGCGGAGCATACTCCGTGAAATCACATTTCGGTGAAGGGGTACGGAGTAACACTGGTGATATTGCGTACATATTTAGATAGATGTTATAAATAGAGAGACGTAGCAATGTGAACCTGCTCGTTGAGATTTGCGATTTTCCGAATCCGGGTGGACGTCTAAATTTGCATGGCCAGCATTGGGATTCTAGGTCAACCACAATCTCCAAATTTTACCATGGGGATTAGGGCTTAGATGGAGAATGTAACGAGTTCTACGGGTAAGGTACTTAATGTAGCGATACACAGGGCTTAGACTGCCACTATGCGATATTAGTGCGAAACCTTCGCTAAAATCGTGTTAGAGTCTGACACCATCGGCCAGTTACTAGGCGTAGCTGTGTACTACCTGCGTCAATTTATGCTGTTTTTGGCTAGTATTTCACGCTGCCGCTTGCGTCGAGGAACTATCAACAATGGTATCCGCCATCATGACCTTACATGGAGAACTTCAGAGTAATATACACTTCAGCTATAATTATATTCATCTTCGCAATTCGAAAAAGCCCCTTGCAAAGCCATGATTCGGGTTCCAACTTGGTGCCACTGCTACGACTAATACGCCGCCATCAATTACACTGCAACCTACTTGTGGCCGTTTCCGTCTCCGGTGAGCTGGAAAACCAGCACGCATTAAGAGTCTAATCGACGGATGTTGATTATTTGTGATCCCGCATTCACCAAGTCGGCATTCATGTTGATAAAAAGACGAGGTGTTCTTGTATCATCAGTATTCCGACTTATCTCTTAGCACCATGCTTGTTAGAAATACGTCAGCTATCACATTCTTAACGCGGATTCTATTTCTTCCTGTCCTTGTACTTATTATCAAGTTTTGTTACTCTTCGTTGGACCCACATTTACGGGCGCAATATGTTAAAGATCCAACAACACGCATTTTGACATGGCCGACAAGGAACATCACCAAACAAAGCTCTACGTTTAGCAGCTCGACCGAACAATTCTGGCGCAACTTGTCATCCGCACTCGTTGCCGCTCAACCAGCCATACTACCTTTGATAGTAGAAGATGGTCATCCACCAGATTCTCAAACAGCTTTCAATCCATTGAAGTTAGATGCGACCTCTCCGTCGCGCTTGGTGAACTTCACTGATCACCATGAATCCGCATTATTCGAAGCACACCATCGATTTCTTACGGCAGCGCACCGCCTTGCACCAGAAATCCCATTTGTTCGAGGCTCGTCCGGCATCGTAACATCAGTGAATGCAAAGTACACGCCAATCTTCTTGGTATCACTGCGTATGTTAAGGAGGACTGGATGCCGCTTACCAGTGGAAGTTTTCATCGACAGTTGGACCAAATATGATGCCGAGTTTTGCGACAAGGTTCTCCCTTCACTTAATGCACGCTGCGTCGTTTTATCGGCCATCTACGATAAGGCTGATGAAGTTGCACAACCAAACAGTTACCAGTACAAGATGTTCGCCATCTTCTTCTCTTCATTTCAGCACGTTATGTTCTTAGATAGCGACGTATTCCCCGTTTTCGATCCTACCAATTTATTCTCAACACGTCCATACACCTCCCACGGCCTTGTCTTATGGCCCGATCTCTTCGCTCTCACCATTTCAGAGCACTACTACCACATCGCCGCCATTGCCGCCGAATCGGTAACTTCCCGCCTATCCACAGAAAGCGGGCAAGTCATGCTCGACAAAGACCGCCAGCGAGAATCCCTTCTCATGATGATATACTACAATTACTACGGCCCCGAATACTACTACCCCCTCCTCTGCCAGGGCAGCCACGGTGCCGGCGACAAAGAAACTTTCATCCAAGCCGCCATGGCCGTCAACCTCCCCTGGTACCAAGTGAAAATCGGCCCCTCCGCTCTCGGCCGCTTCGAAAACGACAATTTCCACATGTCAGGTCTCGTCCAATCTGACCCCAACCTCGACTTTGAATATCAGCCCCCGCACCAATCTCATATCCACACCGACCCGCTATGGAACCTTGAAGACTCCAATACTATTTCTGATTCTGCGAGTAAGAAGCATGTTGCTTCCTCGGGTCGACGACCTACCTTCATACACCAGAATATGCATAAATTGGACCCGAGGACGATTCTTAAGAAAGGATCGTCTGCGCGCAATGCTGAGGGGAAGTACACGCGCATGTGGGGAACTAAAATGAGCGGGATGAATATGTTTGGATATGATGTTGAACACGTGTTGTGGCAGGTAATTGTTGAGGAAGGGTGTAGGGTAGATCCTGAGAGTGAGACATGTCGAGGTTTACGAGATTACTTGAGAGAAGTGTTTCATGAGGGTATTGAGTGATGTAGTGTAGCTTAAGGTAATGAATTTATGAGTTTTGTGACAGTCGTGTTTTTTCCTGCTCGTGTTATTGTTCGTGTTCTTAGTTGTTGTGGAATCTCAATCCCGCTTTAATTAGGTAGGTCTATTTGCTATCCCGGGGCTTAACATTCCTAATTCAATGTTTGAATTGTTTTTCTTATAATGAATGGTCCATTGCCATTCACCGTCACATAGGCCATCCAGGTTAACTTCTACTTGCAGCCCGAATATGAAATATGATAAAGATGGGTGCTGATTTTGTGCCCCATCCACCATTACGATCCCAGCTTCCCAACTACGCGATGAGTTTTATTTTCAAACGTGCCATGCTGTCAACTGAAACACGAATGCATATCGAAGCTTGTTGGATGGAACATTCAAGCATGTAATATTCATATGTTTTGATCTAGGGCTTCACTTTTCTACAGCTTAGACTCTTCAGCCTTCGCATCTTTTTTGAACCGCCTTTTTGCGTCGATAACTAACATGACTTGCCTTGCAAGACAAAGTGGGACTAAGTCCTCATCACAGATCGTCAAATCCAAATCCATCCTCCCACCATCCAGCATTCTCGTTGTCACTCGCGTGAAAGTCCACGTCATTTCCTTCGCCGGCACTCTTTGTTTGAATTGTAGATCCATCGTTAATGTAGTGTTCCAGATCCGTGCCTTGCCAGCTTCTTTGAGAGAGTTTGTCAGTATGGCGGGTTTCCCTGGTGTTTTCTCTGCCGCTTCTTTCTTGAGCCTGTAGATTTTGTGCGCATCGAATATGCCTTCGGTTCGAAGTAATGTGTCGGATGGGGACGGAGCTACATCACATAACATGGCTAGATGAGCACCGTCAAATCGTTCAGGTCTGTCGAATGCGCACCAATAGTCGATAATGCCAGCAGTTGGTTGTCCATCGACTGGGTACAGGAAAGTCATGCGTTTCAAGAAAGGAAGAAGTTCGCCCAATGTCTTGGATGGAATCCAGTTCTCGTCGGGTTCAAGTGCTTCTACTTTCTTTAGGTCTGGACGTGGGCGCAGTGCTGGCAAGAGGGAAACGTCTGTCTTGGCTGTAGGTCCTAATTGGACTGCGAAATTGGTCGATGTAGCGAAAGCTGTACATTTCGGCTCGCCATTTTGGCTCAGATCAAGTTGGATCAAGCATGAACCTTGACCCAGTTTCAAGTCAGTTACATTAATGGTCGAAGGACCAGGTGCACATGGCCGGAAAAATTCAATGTGCAATGTAAACACCTCGGGAAGACTGTGGCTGGCGAGCGTGGTGGTGAAGTGCGTTTCTGCAGCGGAGTACATTATCGCAGCCACGCAACCTCCGAGCAGCACTGAAGAATCATGTAAGTATGTATCTCGATCTCAAGTATTTGACTAAAATGCGCCTTACCCGGACCAATGGTCCAATCTGCATCGTAACCAGCTGTATACGTATGCGAGTTATGCTGCAGCAATTGAATCTGATCGTTGAGTACCTTTGATAACATGATTGCGATGTATGGGCGTCGAATTGATGGAGGGGAGGGTTTAGGAAAGTGGCTGTTGGGTGCCAAGGGTGGCACAGTCAGATCACAGGGGCCGTGCCGTATTGTCATCCCGTGATAGCATTCACGAAGCACTGGCTGGCGCTCATGTAAGGGGTGGATGATCAATATGTGCACATTCATAAGCTTTAGAATGACAGCATGGGTTTGAAGCGCATGAAATTTAGATGTGCATTAACAGGTCTGGATTGGTCAACTCTAACCGCTGTCATAACCTCGAATCAATTGCAGGCACCAAAAGTCGAGTTTACAGCCACAGGAGCCAAGAGGCTTGTATGTGGACGTGACAAATTCAGAAGGACTCTTTAGGTTGATTGTGGCGCACCCGCGCAGAGTACTTATTCCTTTGCAAAGTGGAAAACAACAATTGTCCAAGAATGGGGAAACGCATACCCTCATCATATAATAGAGAAAATCAAAGACGCCGAAATTCATTTTGTTGTACACCCATGCCCAATAGCCGTTGGCAATGACTGAGAGTTATAAAATTTCATCCGTAGTACTTTGAGGAGTATGGATAAAAGCATTTACAGGCCATGGAAAGAGCCGTCAAATGGAGTAATGCTGTGATAACCTAGTGCCTCAACCGTCGATGAGACGCTTGACCAAGGTGTCAATTATCAAGGTCCCGGGAGCATTTAGGAAAGTAGATATGTCTCTCCTTCTCCCTAAGTTCCGCCAAGTATTACAAATCTATAGCATGGAAGAACTAAGTTTGAGATATTATTTCTCACTACGGGAATGTCTTAAAATCCGGGTAGGGTCTAGAGATATTTGTAACTGTAGCCTCACACATTTCCAGCCTGCGGCGGATGTTCAGGGACTAGACAACCATACAGACAGTGTTCTCCCGGTCCATGTGCTGAAGTGTCGCTGATTCTCATCTCTCAAGGTAGTCCCCGAGCCCATTACCTTCACGTGATTTAGGCGGAATAAACACGGTTAATCGGAGCATATACGCCTAACAGTATAGTGTAGTAGAAGAAATGATTTCACTTATAAAAATATATAGCCTGCGCTATGAAGTAATGTAGATTTGAAACTTAGATCTATTACGAACTTACGGCAAGATACTAATAAGGTGGGATCTCTAATAAATGGATAATTTTCTATACTCTAGCATATATATATATATATATATATATATATAATCTTTTTGTTTTCATTTAATTAGAGCTAGCAAGACTAGCATTACTATCAACATCCGTATCAACATCATCGTCTATCTCTATAATCTCCTTGCGAAAATACTTGATTGCCAGCTGAATGTTTTGCCCCTCGCTAATTAACATTTTGAAGATGAGTTCGTGTTTTGTCTCCTCCCGACGTTGTTAACGCGTCGGCCTTACTAGATTGCGAAAGAGTTTGACCAGTTTTTCAGTATCTCTCCCCATATTTGATGTCTCGTATATTGATATTAAGTCAACGAGACAGAAAACAACGATTCTTTTTAACCTAAGCTTCGGGGTTGTACTAGAAAATACGTGGATTAGTGTGCTGAGGTCTCGTTGCTTAAGTCCCGTGTACTCGTGTCGAGAAATGAAACTAACATCTGCAGGCGGGAGAAGCCAAGTCGCTTGTGAGAGAAGCTGCCCCGTCAAATGGGCCATGAGTGCAGGCTCACTCTCGCCATCATGCAAGCCGCAGAATCAGCTGAGCACAATGTAACCTCTCTTGTTGCGGTATCTCTTGCCAATCTGCGCCGCAAGGTAGCTGATCGGAGAGTTCTCATCGCTGTCAAGATTGCCGTGGATCACGAGAGCAGTTGACCGGTTATTTTCCTTTAACCAGTCTCGGAAAGCGTCCTCTCGAGTTAGAACGGCAAGTTGAGATCTTTTATATCCGGAGATCTCGGTATAACTAAGACACTCATTGATATCTTTGATGTTGTCACTAACGCGGAAGGATAACGCAACGAGAACCTGCATCGGATTTATGAATAAACCATGGTTAGTACACGAAGATCAAATCTGGAGAAATCTCTTACTGCGCTCGGTCGTTGACTGTCTCGCATCGGAACTTGCGTTAGTGCTCAAATCCCTCTGCCGAGAATTGTTCGCAATCTGGGTCGCTCGGCCTAATCATTAAGAAAGATCGCAACTATGAAACACCTAGGAATGCAAGGGCCAACTTACGTGTTGACTAATCAGCCTCTCGTGGTTCATAAATTGCTAGCACTTCTCGGCACAATCCGTGTATTTCACAGAACAATAGAAGCGGTAGGCATTCGTTAATTTATTTAAAATTTATCTACTTGCTTTAGATTTTATTTAAAAATTACCTACTATAGCTTATATCTGAGTTATACTATATTTAGAGTATAAGTAAAGTTTAAGTTAGGTTAAGTAGAGCGAAAATGAGTTCTTTAATTTGTTAAGTACTATTATTAAACGTTATACAAGTCGTTCCAGAAGAGGATATCGTTTAGGGTCTCCTCTGGTATATTAAGTGAAGAGAAATTCTCACGCTTTGGAGATCGTATCTTGGTATGAACACTCGCTGCAGTTTTCCAGCCAAAGAATCCAGCCATCTCCCAATCGATGAGACCAACAATCTTATCGTTATCAACAATGCAGTTTGAGAACGAGAAATCATTGTGCATGAAGCCAAGGTCGGGGTCTTTGTTATCCTCTGCGAAGATAATTTCTTTTTCAAGCTCTTGAATACCACGATGCTCAACGGGATCTGGATCCGGAACGACGTAAGACCGGCGAGTGATATCAGCTGGTGGAGTTGTTGTGCGCAGCCTCTGTAGTATCTCTCGTGCCTGTTGCTTGAAGGAAATTTTCTGAGACTGCGAAATGTACTGCCAGGCTATGTTGAGGCCGACTCCAGGGATTCTCTCTTGTACAAATACATCTCGTTCGTTGACCTGTTAATGACGACCTTAGTAGTGTATCAAAAAGACAAATGCTACTAAGCGCATTCAAGAGTACCTTAGCTGCAAAATAGACCCGAGGGACTTTGGTGCTATCCAACACCTTCCTGGCAAGAGCAATGGCCTCTACTTCGTTCGCATCGGCGTACGAATAGTCCCGATGGGACCGTCGCCCTTGGAGAGTTTCCTTCAAGTGATTAGACTTGATGATCACGCTTCCAAGCGCAAAGACATCACGCCCTCCCTCCTGATTCTCGTAAATTCTGTTGGACGCTGTGCATTTTTGAAGCACTGTAGACCAGTATTCCAGGGACTCTGGTGTGCTGCAATTGATGTGCCTTGCATCAGGTGTGAAGTCGGTAGGGCAAGGAAGGTATCTGCCATACAGAGGCACATCTGCGTATCGATCTGTTGGCGGTATATTCTCAGGGTTGGCTTCGTATGGGTTCATTGCGGGAGTGTTGTTGGATTGAATGGTGACGTGGGGTGCGAGGATAGAAAACGGCGGTCAGCAAAGCCGCCCGAGGCGCCGGCAAACCCACGGATCTTCGGTTTTGTACTAGCTCCAGGATTAAGCGCCCAGTTACTTCGTAAAGACAGCGCGTCTAGATCTCTTCACATCAAACCATTTTGTGCAGCGGCACAAAGATGACCCGCCCTCGACACATCGAAGGAAGGAACTATCTCCATTGAGAAGGCAACAAAAATCAAAGTTTCCTCGCCACACTCTTTCCCCCTGTTCCAGCTCCAAGGTGTTGCTAAGGACCAGGGATAGCCAATAGATTAGCGCCTAGGAGCACTATGAAGCCGAGCTGCGCGCAAGACTAAACTTCTAAAGATCAGGCAACAATAAGGCTTAATAATTAATAAGACAACGGACCTCGGTTAGGACGCGAAAGGTCATGAGATGATCAAATACGCTGCATGAAAGAGGCACAGTAAGCGCCATTCAACCACTACGTCTGTATATGGTGAATTAAAATATATAAAAGCGAGACGTATATCACTTAATTCCCATCCATCTACAAAAGCACGATTATCTCAAGATTGTCAACACTCTCTTCTTGTGTTCTGTTACACTTGCCACCACCGAAACCTTTTCACTTCAAACTTCACTGGAACTCATTACTATGGCCGACCGCTGTCCCGTTTGCAATGGGTGGATGAACACGTCTCGCGGCGGTGTCCACAACTGTCCCGGAAAATCTTCAGTCACCATTGAGAGCGAGCCTGCGCTCGTTGAATCTAACGAGGACGAGGTTCCTCAGCTTGTACTGGCTTCTAAGTAACATATTCTACTTGGTGACATTTTCTGGTCTACCTATTGTGGTATCTTGACTAACGGACAGACAGGCCATGTTATCTCTGATACTCGTAGTATTGTGCCGACTGTATAGCGAAGCAGGTTTAGGATGCAAGGAGTTATGTTGAGGATTACGTGGAAGAGCAGGTACATAGCTAAATCGTACTCCGCACACACAGTAGTGATTCGTGTACCTTTCTCTTAAGACATAGAGATAACATCAAGAATATACAATTCATTTTCTCTATCTACTACTACTACGTTACACCAATCATACAAGTTAGCTGCAAGTAAGCAGCCTGAGGGATAAGTAAGTCGAGGGTAATTAGTACCCTTATTGCGTGCCCTACTGTCTGCCTCAAAGTCAAGGACAAGGCGAATGTGTGACAAGCCACTTGTAGCAATTTCTCCTCTTCCTCAGCCTGGTCCCAGGAATTGTGGGTTTCCCCTACTCTCGCGGCAATAACGGCTTAGTGTTGCATCCAACCACTTCAGTTTCAAATCTCGCTGATTCACTTCAGTGCGTTGCTCAGCTCGAAATCAGAAGTTTGAGGTTCACAAAAAGCTGGAAGTCTTATGTTTAACACTAAAGTCTCGGCTATACTCTTGAGAGATGTCACCTCAAATGGCTCCCGAGGCAGGAGAGCCCATTAATTCAGTCAAAAATGACCCCAAAGACGATTCCTCTTCCTCGTCAGTAGCATCAAAGTCATCGCTCGACTAAGGCAGCCTATCGGCGAGATCATGTAACACGTCCCTCATTCCCCGAGGCGCAGAGAAATCGACAATGGGTCAAACAGGCTGGATCAAAGCGGATACCTCGCTACTGAAACGAAAATTGAAGAAGCAGAAGAAGAAGAGAAAGAGAGCACGAAGAAAGACGGTGACAATAACGCCAGAGGACGTACTTATCGATCGGGAGCTTCCGTCCAAGAAAAACGACATCGAATACCAAAGTTGGGCACAGTTCTCGGCACAACTTTATCTAGAAATTGGTGAAAAGACCATCTTGAAGCATCATCCAGAGATTGACCCGGAGCCGAAGCATATCATCGAAGTCCTACTAGAGTCACCAACAAGTAACAGTTCGAACACATCAAAGAGTCATAAGCTGTCTCAAGCGCCTTTGAATGAATCTACTAACGTGAAGGCGACGGATTCTGTGGCTGTCGCACTTCCGCATATGATTCGTATCCGGTTTAAGCTACTTCTAGAGGTCATCAAGGAGGCGACAGGTTGTAATACCGTCGTCGGTCGGTACAAGCATCGGTTACTTCTGTTTAGCCCGCATAAGTTACTCGTCAAGCATGCCAAAGACTAGCGAAGCTTCTTTGAGGAGTTAGAAAGGGAACATGCTGAAGAAGCAAACAACGGTGTGTACATCCGAACCCTTTGGTCCTATCTCTTCCAGAGCTTACGCATAACTACAACACTCAGCTCAACCGTCAAATGTGGAAACTCTTGGTTCAAGCGTCACAGCTATTGGTCCAAAGCCAGAGACCCACACAGAGCAAGCCCGGGATGAGCTTCGCTTGCTCCTTAAGATGATTGACACCCACTTTCCCCATCAAATTGCCCTTCATGACCGCCTCAGTCACGCTGTTGGTAGAGTGAAGTTTGTCGATCTCTGGCAGATCTTTAAACCGGGTTATGAAATACGGTCGCATTGTGACTCCCCGATTCAACTGTATGTCACAATGATCTTATTCAAAATCTACGAACTATAGCCTGAATAGAGCTAATTGTTATAGGTATCGAATGATCTTAGTCAGCGGCGGTCGCGATGGTACTGGAGTCCGGGGCCACCAACAAGAAAAGCTTTTAGCGTCCGAGAAACTTAAAATTGCTGGTTACCCCACGGGTTAAGATGATATACAGAACGCGCGGAATCTCGCATCCTACACTTCGAAACATGACCCTCCACCGCTTGATGCGTCTCTCAGGTGACTTTTTTAATCGTAAATATTCGTCTTGTCAAACATCTCCTCCGCAAACTTTCGGTATGTGATTGGTTCATAATGCTTCTTACCAACAGCCGCCACAATGGAAGGTAGCGGCTCGATGATACCGTCTGGCGCCGGGCCTACAAAGTATGGGATCGAGTACCTGGCAGGCGTGGGGTGGCCACTTGCTTTACCCGAGACACTAACGCGGTGTAGACCAGACGGGTATATGTTGTTTGAAATGCGTTGGAACATGTCACCTATATTCATGTATAGGACGCCGTCGTGGGGTGTAGCAGGGATGAAATCACCCGAGGCTCGGTCTCCAAACTCAAGCCCTGAGTTATCGTCCTGAAAGAGGAAAGTGAAGGTACTGAAAATAGATGTGATCAGCGCCTGTATTGGACATGATTTGTGTGATGGGGTCGCCCTTATTGAAGCATGCATCATGCCATTGTAGCTTATAAGTGGCGGGAGGAAGTGGCGATGGACATGGTTGTACTGTGTATAGGTATTGTGCACTTACCTCCAGTCTGTATGCGCTCCTAGCCGACCTACACTTTCGTCACCAACCATAGCATCTGTAATTGCCGGGTAGTGCAACAGGCGAAGCTGGTTGTCATGCCCAGTATGCAGCGCGCGGACGGCATCCGCTTCAGTCTCGGGGAGTTCCAGCGCCTCGATGAGTACATCGAGAATGAGCTGTGCCGTTTTGTTAAGTTCCCAATAAAAGCGAATGGCAAAATCGCGGAAGCCTGGCAGGGTATCCTCGGGAAGCCAAATGTTATATTGCACGTGATTTTCTTCGCTGCCAATTTCGTAGCTCTCCTTATAATCGACCGTAGATGAGTACTGCTGCTTCAGGTCCTCGTCCTCTGTTTCTCCAGCTGTCTTGACAGCGCCGCGCTCTTTGCCAGTCCCCGAGTAACCTCGGTGCGGCGTGTGGCTGTTGGGATGCGGGGCTTTCATCTTGTCAGCGTAGGGCAAGCTGAACAGCTGATTGGACACGTCGAACGCTTGCTGGAGCAACTCTCTACTGACACCATGCCCGGTGAGTCCAACGTATCCATTCACGCGCACCACCTCGTGCAGTTCCCTGGCCCGCTGCTGGCGTAGGTCGGGCGCGGCGGTGGTATTAGCAAACGGCGAGAGGTCGACGATGGGGATCATGTTTGAGGACATTGTCACAATGACTGAACGAATATATGCCAGTGAAAGTACGGTAGAGTTAATGTGCGAATTGATATCAATTGATGAAAGGAAGCAGGGCACGTCGGTCGTTCTACTAAGGGTTATGTACGTTTGGGCAGCTGCCTGATCTTCAACCCTTGCGCACTCCATCTGAATAAGCCGTCTGGCTGCATGCACGTGGCGCAATATACTGTCAGCATTAACGCGCAATGTGAGGCGTGGTTGAAGCAAGCTTTTCAAGGTGATCTTCGCCTAGGTAGAGTCCCCAAGCGCCAAATCCAAGCCCTGTAAAGAATTATCATTTCCGACTACGTTACGACAAGAATAGCCCGATGTAACTGCAGTACCAAGTGAAAAAGCCCTCCTGGTCCATTAGCCAACCATCTTGAACAACTGCAAGCTGTAAGGCGCGCAGGTGGCGCGTTTAATCTACGGAAATAAAAGTTCGATTAATGAGGAGTTTACCAAGGTAGGATCTGAAGAACACTTCATCCACCAACATTTGGCAAGCGTTCAAATCATCCCTTGCCAAATCAACAAGTAAGTGGCTATTGTTCAGATGCAAACAATCGCCAGACTGGTACTTGTTCCTTGCCGTGGAAGTTACCCAAACGGCTCCAACAATTTATCAGCCACATTATGACTGAGTCAGGTCCAATGCGCATCGCAGCACCTACTGGCGCGCAGGATCCAGAGGAGTCTCACCATAGGAATCCATTCAGTGTGAAGAATATATCAAGCCACCATATCGTGCCCGGATGGTCCACAAAAGCCCGCAACCCTCTCAACTGGTCGTCAATGCGGCGATGGAGCATCATTGTTGTACTTGCCATGACAAACCCTGTCGCGTATGTTGCACATTTAGTCACTTTAAGCGCGTTGATTAACTTGTTAATACTATAATAGAGCCATGATCACAGCATATGAGCCTGCCTTGGACCAAATCCTCCGAGGCTTTCATGCGCAAGGCAAAGATTCTTTAGGCGCATTGTCAATTCCGATTTACACGCTTGGATACTGTATCGGGCCTCTGATTGTGGCGCCCGTTAGCGAGATCTATGGGCGCATCTGGCTTCTGTACGTGGCGTATGTTGTCTTCCCTCTGACCCTGGTCGGCTGCGGCGCCAGCCATAGCATTGGTGCCTTCATTGCATTCCGTGCCATCATGGATTTCGCAGGTATCATCTTTCTCCTGCTAAATGCAGCAATTGTGCCAGATGTTATGCCAACGGAAAAGAGAGGTTTATCGCCAGGTGCAATGTTGACTGGGGCTGGTCTGGTACGTATGCCTTTTCTCAACTCACACCTTTCTTAGGGGAAGGGGCACTTTCCGATTTCCGAAGACCAAATAGAATGGTGGAAGTGATCCTGGACCGCCATATATTAAACCTGAAACTAATCGAGCTCTTAGGGTCCAAGACTAGGTAAACAAAATCGCTACAATTGAGACAAACGTCTCACAATTTCTAGGACCAATCATGGGCGGATAAATCGCAGAGCGAACTACTTGGAAATGGATTTTCTGGGCCTGTACCGTCACTGTGAGATCCCGGACATCAGGACTTGGTTCATTCATATTGCTACCAGAGCTATGAACAATTTAGGCTGTTAGCGGCGGTCGGCTGCTGTATCTTGACAGAAACATACAGCACCGTCCTTCAGAAACAAGCCGAGCAGTGTGGCAGTGATTAGATGCCTGAAGAACAAGTGCTGGCTGCCACTTCTTCAAACAAACCTCACGCCTTCAGCAGCACAATAAAACGAGTATTGGTGGGACTCATCGCCATCTTCAAAGGTCCTTAGGCCCGCCCAGATTCTCATCCAATCTCCCATCGTTCTGCTATTTGCAATCTATACTAAAGTCACTCAAGGCTATCTCCTTCATATCTTTGCAACGCTCGGCCTTGTTTACCAAGATCAGTACCGCTTCTCCCCAGGTGCGAGCGGCCTCGCTTATCTTAGTCCCGCCGTTGGCCTTACGATTAGCCAATTCACCCTTGGTCATTTCTCCGACAAACATATTGCCCGAATGGCGCGAGTGCACGGCAATCAGAGGCCAGAAGACCGGCTCCCACCCCTCATTATCGATGCCCTTATCATCCCTGTCAGCCTCCTCGCCTACGGTTGGGGCACCCACACGCATTGGATCGTGCCCATCCTTGCCAGTGCCCTTTTCGCCATCGGTTACATGTGCACATATATGCCAGTCATGATGTACTTAATCGATACGTACACGAAGTATTCGGCGAGCGCTATCGCGGCCTGTACCGTGTTGAGGTCGATTTGCTCTGCCATCCTGCCACTCGCGGCTGATCCGCTGTATCACCGGCTGGGATATGATTGGGGTAATAGCCTGCTGGCGTTGATTGCTTTAGCCTTCTTTCCATTCACAGTTATATTGGCCAGGTATGGGGAAAGGATAAGGCTGCGATTCAAGACAAACCTGGACGAGAATTAGGGCTGTGATGAACTATCAAGTTTTGCTGCGAGCTTTCTTCCTCCTCGCATGTGATCAATGTTTTGAATTTTCCGATATATGATGCCCGTACATAGCTCCTTCAGACTACTGAGTACCAAAACCTTATACATATACGAGAAATTACAAAAAAAAGCGCAATGTGAAATTCATTTCAAATACTTTCGAGGCGCGCCTGTTTGAATGTTTCACGAAGCTACTATTAACAGGACGGCACAACTTAGAATAGACTGCCAACAATTTCGCGCGTTTAACTTCACCATTCATTACTATATCATCAAGGTCTAGAAGCGGGAGGTGTGGCTGGTGCTCTGTAGCAGTAGAATCATTTACGGCACCCCTGTCTACGATACAACTATGCCTGTTTCATCAAAATCAGACTTCTCAAACCCTTAGATTACGCTGCAAAGTTCTCACAAGTGATACGCTTCAGTTTGTGCCATTGATCAGTCGATTACACAACCACAAGGCCGTTGGCTTTGAATTTCCTGCGGTCCGCTTTAAGAGAGACCGTTGACCGAATCACTCTCAATATGGTGAAAAAGGAGACTTAGACGATGCTTTCTAGTAGAGATCTGTGGTCAATCCTGCTCGTTTATTGAGAAGCTCTAGCGTTTAAACAAAACTCTACGCCAAGAAATCCTTTAAAGCTTGGTATACCTCTTCGCATATCCGTGGTCTTTTGGGTCCGTACAAAACATTAATCATTGATTTCGTGTTCTGCATGAGTCGATATTACATACATTCCGAGTTGCTATGTTATAGTGCTAGAAGGTAGGCCGGCAACGATATTAACAACTATGATTGAGTCGTCAAAATCTTTTAATTGCAAGATAATACGAAGACTTATTCTCGCTCTGAAAGTCATTCTTTTCTTCAAATATGGAATGATCGTGTTTCTTAGAGAAACTCGAATGGCGGCGGTAAGACCTTCACTAGTGACTTAGACCGCCTAAGAGATAAGAAAAAAAAACCCCTAAGATAAGAATTAAGATTGGCGTAACGGAATAAAAGTCGTACTTATGAGTCTTATGTCGCTGGATTTGTCTACAAGTTCTCGAATGATATCGCTTTGTTTTAATTACCGACAAACATTTTGAATGACTTATTAGCTTATTGTAATATCCATGATTCATTGCTTACTATTTCTAACCATTCTGAAATCAAATTGTTGTTTATTTTGGTGGCTTTTGTAAAGTTTCGGCAGTAACAGACTTAAATCTCGCAACATCCCATCAGCCAACCATGCCGAAACCTCGAAGTCGTATGCGCTATACATTGACATGTCCGCCACAGCGGCTATGACGGAAATTTATAGGTCCTCTGGCGAAGCTAGCCATAGGTAGTAATATAACTCGTACTAAATATTTTAATAGCTATATGCGTATAATTGTTAATATTAATACGGTGGACGAAGTACGTAATTGTTTTATGCATTGATAGTGAGTGCATAATCGTCTCATTCTCTCTTCGAAATCAAGAAAGTGTGTATATGCTCAATGATAATTGTATCAATGTCTTCAAATTACAAGCTTTTAGTGTTGCCATAGCTCGGCATAGTTTTCAAAACGTCGCATGGACTAAATAACTATAAAAACTCTTAGTTTATACACCGCCCACTTTTTTCTTATGTTGCAACTCCGCTATCCTGTTTTTCTAGAAAGCCATATTGCCTTTATCGATTTTGGGTTGATCACTCATCACGATTCTGCCATGGCGTAATGCTGAAAGTACAGCATTAACTAGCAAAACTGATGACAGCGGAGATAAAACGTATTAAAGTATTAAAAACCAAATTTATAGTGAGAAAGTATAGGATGTTGATATAAGGTGGTACTAGAGTTATGCACAATGCGGAGGCGAAACAAGATACACTGCAAAGGTTCTAATCGGCATGTCAAGCAACTCAACAGGCGAAATACAGCTTATGCGCTGGGGAACATTTGCCGGCTAGATAAGATCTGAGTTCTGAGTATCAAAACGTCTAAAAAAAACCGCTTTAGCGATATTGGCACTTGGTGTGGATAAATTTAGTTTAAATTGGACTGAATGTAATTTCTTATTGTAAACATAAATGAAGCATGCCAATAAATGAGGAAACTTTGGAAAAGAATGTGTCTCACTGCCTTGCTCTACATTCCACATGTTGGACTAGTCATCTAGTTGATACCCTACCCCGTGATGTAAATTCGAACCACTGGCTCACAGGCCTTCTCCATCGCCACTTGCCCCGCATGCAAATGATAGTCAAGACCTGGCAAGATAATAGCAGTTGAGTTTACTTGTCCTTCAAGCATTGAGTGGTTTCTGGGTGATCTTTTGAGCTGTGATGTAGATATGTTCCTCCTGGTCCCCCGTAGTGGGCATGAACGTATGCTTTACCACGCTGCGAACCTCAAGTCCGGCCTGCTGGATAATTGCGAGAAGTCCCTTCGTTGTTACCAGAGTGAGTGTGACGGTAGTATTCATGAAAGGCGCAGTGTATCCTTCCACATAATCGGATGTTACCCCCTCCATGGCCTCTCCGCCGCGGTATTCCTCGGGGTCAATGGTTCCCAAAATCAAAATTCCATCTGGGTGTAGCCACGATGCCATTTTGAAGAGCATGGAGTGGATAGTCTGGTACGGGAGCTGGAGTAATGAGAGGATCGAGATTATAGCATCGAAGTTCTCACTCGGAGCGTACTCAGTCATGGAGACTTTCACGAATGATGCAGGGTTGGGTATCACTCTCGTGCAATAGTCCACCATCTTTTGAGAGATATCAATACCAGTGATTTTGTATCCTTGCTGAGCAAGGTAAGCAGCTGGTCCTCCAGGGCCGCACCCTACGTCCAGCACAGTGGATATTGAAGTATCGTAGGATTTCAGTCCATCTAATGCTCGATACAGGCCTTCATTCCCTTTGAAAGCATCTTCGTATGTTTCTGCAATCTGATCAAAGAGCTCTTCTGCGGAACCAGGATGGCGAGACATTGCGCGGCGGCTGTCGAACTTGTGAATTCGCTTGAAAAAATAACAATAGGCCGAATGGAGAATTTATGGCTGGCCCAAGATCACTCAGCTGAGTTTGACATGGGACTGGGCTTGAGCTGATTCTGTTGGGCTCAGGCTCAGACCCGACCTTTACTCTTTCTCGCATTGCTCCCAATGATGTTCTCAGAGGCGGGAGCCCGCTTTCGGAGAGGCTCCAAGTTCATCCAGTTACTCCTCATCAGTGTTGACATGTGATGCCCCGACATGTTTGTCGTTGTATGAGAAGAACATCTCACGTCATGCATCCAAGTGATGCGGCTTATGTACAGTAGTGCATCCACTTCCTGCGGCAGATCTCTCTGGATCGGGCATGCCGATCCTTCTAAACCAACAGGATTCGCTTTTATTCCTGTAAGAGCACCACTACCGAGATCACGCAGTTGTCATTAGGTAATGACAATCAGGGACTCACTGCGCAGAACATGGAGCCAACTGTTTCCGTCATCGTGAAGGATTCAGTTGTTCTCGATGAAGAAAGAAGCAGGTAGATCCACTGTGTCATCTCTGCATGAAACTCTGTATACGATGCCGTTTCCACTTTATATAACGTATCGTAAAAGCAGTGTATTATTTCACAAGGGGCTGGAAGTGGGCATGGGCCGGGAGCGGATCGGCGCGAAACCCGCAAACCCCGATTCGCTTTTAGCTCACGCCTTAGCTTCCTTAGCTGACGCTTTATTACAGCATCGAAGCGTAGATCCCAACATGGCAACGCACGCTAGTATGTCCGAAGCAACGTCTTCTCATATTCTTCAGACAACTTTACCTTCTGGATAACCCTTTCTTATCTTCATCTACGCTGATACCCCTTGCTACATATCGCTTACGAGTCGCAATGTCCGCACTTGGTGTATAAAAAGCCTAGAGCCTGCAAGATGAGCTAGAAGTTGTACAGTCCGTACTACAGTACGACACAATCAAGTTAAGTACAACATGAAATCAAAGGAGCTCTTGCGGGAGGAGGGGATGCTGCGCGATCCCCTACCAGCTCTACGAGCGCCTCCTGTCCAAGCCCCAGTCGAGCCTCAGTGGACAGTCGAAAGCGGTATGTCAAACCCAAGCCCTCGCAATCCTCTGACTTTGCTAATTAGTGTGAGTCGCAGTGCTTTCAACAATGCCACATAAACCTGTACATGACACTACGTCGCCTGTACCCTTCTTCCATCTCATAGAGCGGCTGAAAACCACCAAACGCACGGGCTGGACCAATGCGGGCATTGAGAACGGCGAGTCAATCTCAGACCACATGTACCGCATGGCCATCTTGGCCATGGTTGCCCCAGCCTCCATTACCTCACGTATCAACATGCCGCGCTGTGTGCAGATGGCACTTGTTCACGACATGGCTGAATCGCTGGTCGGCGATATCACACCCGTCGAGGGCGTGAGCAAGGCTGAGAAGTCGCGCCGCGAGACCGAGGCCATGGAGTACATTTCAGAGCGTCTGTTGGGTCGCGTACCGGGACTGTCGGGTAAGGGCATACGCGAACTCTGGCAGGAGTACGAGGACGACGAAACGCTCGAGGCGCATTTTGTGCACGATTTGGATAAGATTGAGCATGTGCTCCAGATGGTCGAGTATGAGCGGAGGCATGAAGGGCTCAAGGACTTAGGAGAGTTTACATGGATTTGCTCCCGGATAAAATTACCTGAGGTTAAGGAATGGTGTGATGTGGTACTCGAGGAGCGAAAGCAATTCTGGAAATCGGTAGGGAAGGAGCCGGAGTGGAGAGATGAGATGAGATTCAAAGAATGTAATCTCTTGTAATCGAAATCTGCAGTAAAACGTGCTAGAACTCGTCTGTGGGTGGGTCCATTGGCCAACAAAAGACTTGAGGAGATTGGAAATGTGCAATTCCTGTCCATGATGCCGCCCGGGAGCTCAATTCTAAGTTCTCTATGTGAAATATTGCTCTAAGGTGACCTATGCATGACCTCCAAGAGCCAACGATTGTGAGGATAGCATATCGCTTCACCTATACCTGGTGTTTTCGTGCCGATGTTTGTCTGGACTGCCACGAGCACAGAACTGCTAGCTGAATAAGTTTTACGCAAGTGCATCGGCCATATCATTTCATCATCTTCAATTTCGGATATGTACTCATGCGCACAGGTCTGTTCGCGAGAAGATGCAAAATAACGTAAAGGTCATACGGCATTTTTGTGGCAAGATAGCGACACTGTACGTCGACACGAGGTGAAAGAGCAGGTTGACGTAGGTGTGCATGCGACAGGGACGTGAACATACGTCCAAGGGTAGCCTCAGTCATCCAATTCGAATGTAGCATAAGTTTCCACGAGCTTCCTCCCGTACCACAAATCTGTGGGTCAAAAGGAGCAGCAATTTGACGTCCAACAGCAGTAGCTAATTACCCAGTGTGACAGTTAGAGAGGCGCGCTAATTCAACCCAGGGGTACACGTAAGACGCAGGTGGCCTTAAAGTTGGTACACTGGACGAAGGAGCACCAGCCCGAGTATTATGCCGCGCAGGGTAATTGCCCAACTGCGAGTATTTGTGAAGGCTGAATCGTTTAGGGAAAGGGTAGCTTTAGCCTATCACGACAAAAGGAAGAGCAAGGGTACATTTCTATTCGTGCTTGAAGCTAGCGAGATGGTTTGGAGGCTCGTGTACAGTGCTATGGTGCACAGGTCATGTGTTATGTAGGTAAGATTGCCAAGCCGCCGAGTCGCTAACTACTATTCTTCGTAAACGAATTGGGCATTGCAATTCTCCGATCGTTTAGTGGCTTAACGTATGTACTCACAGGTATTGGACTGATGAAGTTTTCGATTCCCTATACGCAAGAGACCCACCTACAGTACTTACGTCCTGTACAGTAGTATGCAACAAGCAGTTGTTTGCTACGAAGTACTCACGAGCCCGGTCGACCAGAGTAAACTATCGAAAAGGCTTCGCACGTAAGGCGGGGCGGCGCCTGCATACAGATCGCCGTGTCAGCGAAAGTGTCCGAAATTCGAGGCACAAGTGTTCTACCATACAAGTCACGTGTCAATGCGTGAGTTGTGTCTATAACAAGTCAGTTGATCAACACGTGCTGGTATACTGCCCCGCCCTCCTAATTCAGCCCGGAGAAGGAGTAAGAAATATACGTCAGACCTGCCTATTGAAGAGTGTAAAGCTCCAGAAGCTAACCTAGATAGCTGACCTGTACTGCAATCGTGTAGGATTACCTCGGATCATGCGAGAATTCTTTTACGATTAGAACTAATTCATACACTGATAGTTGGCCTGCGGGGTACAATATTGGTTGCGGAATGCCTAAGAGTATCCTGATCGACTAAACGTATACTGATCGACTAAACGTATACTGATCGACTGACAAAAAATTGATCAACTGACAAGACACTGATCAATTGGCGTTCTTCCGCGTGGTTAATGTAATGCAATGCACACACGGACGAAAGTGCACGAATACCCACAGTCATCTCAAGCCAAGATGTGCAGTATTAGGACGTTTTAGTGAGCATATTGCTAGAAGGGAGTCGATGTTGGGGTCCCGCACATTAAGCAGTTTCTGTTATGCAGTAGTCGAAAATTGGAAACTTGAAAAACTTAGACTTGCGTTGGAGGCGAAGTTCGCATCGACTCGTATCGAGTAGACCGCATGACAAGTGGGACCGGTGAAAGGCTCAAGCTTCCTGAAAACAAGAAAACAACAATCGGGGGTTGGACATGGCAGCGAGTTCGGAGTTAGGGGATCTACTGGAATAGTTGCATACATGGCCATTGGCAGTGAGAGTCTATTCATTCAAGTATATATAAAGTCATATCGTAGAAACATTCCCAAATCATCACATCCTCACATTTGGCTCCCTTCAAAGTCTTTCTTCTGAACTCATTAGAATCCTCAACCTCTCGCATATCGTCAAGATACAATTGACTAGTTTCGCAAGATGGCTCCTCATGCACACGCAGATGACGCAGAAGGTCTCTTTGACCAGATTGCGGAGACCTACGAAGATGCGTACGGTGGCAACGTCGGCCTAAATAGAGCCCTTGATGGATTGAAAGCCTACCTCGGTGCGGGTGCAACCGTACTCGATTGTGGTTGTGGTGCTGGAGGGCCAGCCTCCTACCTGGTCAAGCAAGGATTCAATGTCACTGGCATCGATATCTCTGGCCAGATGGCTGACTTCTGCGCGAAAACCATCCCAGGAACATTCGAAAAGGTTTCGATGACCGAATATGAACCAAAAAAGCAATTTGATGGGGTTATCTCCATGTTTTCTACCTTCCAACTCTCGATGCGCTCTCAGTACTCCATGTTATTCAAACAAGCCTCCTGGGTCCGTCCAGGGGGCGTTTTTCTCTTTGGAACTCTGGCCGCAGAAGACATTGTCGATGAGCGAACCCTTAAAGGTCTCAAGGATGATTACATTGAACGTTATCCAGTAGAGTTCATGGGAAGAAATCTACCTACCACCTATATTCGCAAAAAAAAGCTTCTGTCAATGGTGCAGGAGACGGGACTTACGATCCATAATGTTGAAAAGCACAAGTTCGCCGCAAAAACTGGAGAAGTGTTCAATTACCTCTACATCACAGCCCAGCGAACCATTCTTGAGCCTCTTTACGGCCCATACCCACACCCCATTGCCAGGCCTAATGCCCACTTGCTGAGCCAAAGTGCTTGGGTTCCATTCGCATCCAGACTCACACGTCATGAGTTTGATGCGACAGTGAACGCCCTTTCTGGAAACAAGAACGTGCTCGATGTGGGCAGTGGTCATGGCGGTTAGTGCTCCATCGATTAGTCTCCTCAGACTAAGTGAACTTTGTGATTGTGTCTAATACTAATATTCTGTAGATCTTCCTGTCGCTATCGCCAAACGCGTCGGAAAAGCTACTGCAATTGAACCAAATGCTGACAGGAATGCCTTGCTTACGGCTAGAGGCGCAGAGAACCCCGTTGAAGTCAGAGGAGGCTGTGCTGAGGACATCCCCTACAAAGATGGCGAATTTGATGCTGTTGTTGCTTGCTGGATCTTGCACTACGTCACCGACCTGGAGAAGTCGCTCACCGAAGTAAGTACTGCACTATCTACACATAGATGCTTGATGTGCAAACGCTAAAAACGTTAAGATGACAAGGGTAGTGGACGCCCAGGCACCAAATGCGCGTATCGTCATTGTTCAGGGTGCCCCCGACAACGAGGTTGTCAATCTCATCAATCGGGTCTGTGCACCGATTGCGGAGAAAGCAGGTATCAAGGGGTCAGCCTACGATCACCAAGGATATCTTCTGGCTGAATGTGCCCGAATCTTTGCAAGACAAGGTTTCGGAAAAATTACACTGAAAAGGTCTAATGCTTGGGTTAATTTTAAATCTGAACCGCTGGAGAAGCGTATCGAAGAGGCTGCTCAAGTGCTGACCGGCTTTTGGTATTTTGGACACCCAGAGCAGAAGGCTATGGAGGAGGCTTTTGTACCAGTACTACAAGAGCATTTTATTGACCGGGACTACGAGGTTGGTGATCAGAGCATCGTCTTGATTGCAGAGCCATCGCAGTGAGCTAGACGTAAACTCGTATTCAGATCTTGAGTTTCCAATCGAGGCAGGTCGGGTACATTGTAGCCAGCCACATACGTAGTAACGAAAATGAATTTTCTTTAGGACGGAAATGGACTAGATTGTGACCGGTGAGTCGTTGGTATTCATTGCACTTGTGGTGAGATGTGGGTTCGATCTTCAAAAATGAGGTGGTTCGATCGAACATGTGATGTTTAAATTGAGTTTATGCGCTAAGAGCCCCTGACGTGAAATGATTGCTGCTAAACGTGGTAAAGCATTTTAGGGTAATTATGTGAGCTGACTAACGGGAACCTTCCGGTAACCGAGGGCGCCCGACGATCTAGCAGGGACCCACGTCTGACGTCGTTTGTAAGCAACAGCTTGATGGAGCGTTGTGCTGTGCTTGTGCCAAGATGGGTCAGCCCCAGTGATTGGCTCTATGCAGAGTTGGAAAAGGGCGTCAGATCCACCAAGCTAGTTTCATAACAGCAGTGAACATCTCTAGTGGCTTGGCAAACAATGAAGTTCAACATGCGAACCTGCTCTTTCTTCGCTTAGCTGTGAACAACAATAACAACTACAACCCATCAGGAGGTTGTCTTCACCAATAGCTGTCCACATGAATAACAATGCAGACGAAGACCATGGTAAGACCGCTGGCGCCGACTCTTCCCTGGTGCAAGACAACACAACAGAAGAACCTGGCTCTGCAAGCTTGAAAAGTTACCTAGTGAGTGATATATATACTCGATAACATGTTCCGCTCCTGATCTTGATTAGCGAATCTTCACCTACGCCGATTCTTTATCATGGATTTTGAACGCCGTCGCTTTGATGGCCACGATTGGAGCTGGGGCTTCTTTACCATTGTTGGATTTGATTTTTGGAAAAACCGTCACGACTTTCAACAATTTCCAAACTGGTTCAGTTGATCCTGCAAAGTTTCGCTCTGAGGCCGCGAAATGGGCGTATGTCAATGCACAACCCTTCACTTTTTTGAAACTCATGGATTCGCAGGCTTATTATTGTATACCTCTTCATCGGGCGATTTGTCCTTGCTTATATTTGGGCTGTGAGTTTTCTATCTCGTGCCGCGACCGGAACTAACACCAAAAGTTTTGCTTGAATTACTCAGCTCTACGAACAACTAAGGCGTTTCGAACCCATTTTCTGAAGCAAACTCTTCGCCAGGATATTAGCTTCTTTGACAGCAGTAGCGACTCGGTTTCCGTGCAAGTGACGACGAATGGCAACTTGGTTCACAACGGAATATCTGAGAAGCTGGGCCTCATTCTTCAAGCCACAGCCACATTCGTTGCAGCCTTCGCAGTGGCGTTCGCAGTTAATTGGAAATTGACATTTATCGTCATTGCTGTCGTACCCACCATCGTGGTAGCCCTCTTTATCAACCTGTGGATCGAAACAAAGCAGGAGGGCCGTATCCTTGACTTTTATGCAAGGGCTGGGCAGCTCTCAGAGGAGGTCATAGGAAGCATACGAACAGTACATGCTTTCTGGGCACAGCCAGCGTTGACAGCCAAGTTCGAGAATGTATTGGATCGAGCATTCGAGCAGGGGAAAAGAAAAAGCCTGAATTGGGGCGCGTTATATATGTTTGAGTTTTTCTCGATTTATTCCGGTTATGGTCTCGCTTTCTGGCAGGGTATTCGTCGATATGTCAGTGGTGAAATAGACCAGCCTGGAGAAGTTGTCACGTAATTTTCTCCGTCCTGCCCGAAGTACACTACAGGTTCAAGCGCTAATTACTCTCACAGCGTTATCTTCGCCGTAATACTTGCAGCACAAGCGGTCACAGCGCTGGTTCCTCAGTTGATGCACGTCACGAAGGCCGCCTCAGCTGCCGACAGTTTGTTTCGGACCATCGACCGAGAAAGTCTAATCGATCCTATGTCTACAAGTGGCGAGTACCCCACCGGCTGTGAAGGACATATTAAGGTGGAAAATATTCACTTCAACTACCCTACCCGACCAAATGTAAAGGTCCTTCAAGGACTCAATCTTACGATCCCTGCAAACAAGACCACGGCACTTGTCGGCGCGAGTGGTTCGGGAAAGAGCACGATCATTGGCTTACTCGAGCGGTGGTACAATCCTCTGAGTGGTAATATCTTTTTAGACGGCAGGAAGATAGATGAGCTGAACGTGGCATGGTTGAGAAGGAATATACGATTGGTGCAGCAGGTAAGACTTAGATTCTGATTGCACAGGCCGAGAGGCTCACATCCTTTACCAGGAACCAGTGCTTTTCATGGGCTCAATCTTTCAGAACGTTTCCTATGGCTTAGTCGGCACTAAATGGGAGAACGCATCTGAGGAAGAGCAGATGAAGTTGGTGGAGGAAGCTTGCAAAGCTGCGTATGCCCATGACTTCATCCAGACGTTACCGGAGGTCAGTATGTTTCAGCTGCATTGTAAGATAATCTAAAGACTTTGCAGGGATATCAAACACAGGTTGGCGAGAGGGCTGGCCGCTTGTCCGGTGGACAAAAACAGCGCATCGCCATTGCTCGCAGCATCATCTCTGATCCGAAGGTCCTTCTCCTAGACGAAGCCACGTCAGCACTAGACCCTAAAGCTGAAGGTATCGTGCAAGAAGCCCTCGACAACGTTTCAGCAACGCGCACTACCCTGATCATCGCCCACAAGCTCTCCACCGTCCGAAAGGCACACAACATCGCCGTCATGGCGAAGGGAGTAGTGATTGAACAAGGAACGCATGAAGAACTTCTAAGAAGCAACGGGGCCTACGCCCGCCTTGTGAATGCGCAGAATCTCGATCAAGGGCAAACTGAGGGCGAGCCCGAAATACATGACTCTGATGCTGCTGAAGAAGAAAAGCCGTTGGACCGAGCCATGACTACGAGGAGTGAGGGACCCGTAGATGAAGTGCCAAAAGACATCAAGCCAAGTATGGGCTACGGCTTATTGAAAATCATTTGGATCTTCGTGTCGAAGAATCCCCAGCTTTGGTGGAGGTTCACGATTATGGGGTCGGCTGCTGCTTTGGCAGGTAAGTGCTCCTGTGTGAGAGGCCACTAACGCATACCACGGACTAATCCAAGATAGGTGGAGGATTTCCTGCATCGGCCGTTTTATTTTCCAAGGCAATGAATGCCTTCACGCTTCCTACACGCGAAGAAATGATAGAACAAGGCGACTTCTACAGTCTGATGTTTTTCGTAGTCGCCCTTGCCATTCTAATCATCTATTTCCTCTTCGGATTCTACACCAATGAAGTTTCTCAAGTAAGTACACTTACATCGATTTTATCGAAAGATAAAGGTTAACTTCTCAAGTATCTTTCGCGCAATACTCGTCTCAGTATGTTCAAAGATATAATACGTCAAGACATGTCTTTCTTTGACAAACCCGAAAATGCAACTGGCGGCCTAGTTTCCAAACTTTCTAGCTCGCCTACGCAGATCCAGGAGTTGGTGGTCAGTGTGGGTGTCTTGACGACAAGTGTGGTTAATGTCCTCGCATGCAGTATTCTTGCCATCGCCACAGCTTGGAAGCTTGGTCTTGTTGTAGTGTTTGGAGGCTTACCAGCTATGATCTCTGCGGGGTACATCCGAATTCGGTTGGAAGCTTCCTTAGACGATTCTACCAATCAGAACTTTGCAGACAGTGCGGCTCTGGCCGGAGAGTCCGTATCAGCGATTCGGACGATTGCATCTCTGGGCTTGGAGAAGAGCATTATATCCCGCTATGAAGCTCGCCTTGCAGAGATTCAACAGAAGTCTGTACGAAGCCTTGTCTGGTCGATGTTCTGGTTTTCTATTACGCAGGCGGTAAACTTCCTGTTTATGGCACTTGGATTTTGGTAGGTTTGCCTGCTTATTCGGGCGCTCTCAGGTACTCTCGTCATTCTTACTAACCACCACGCAGGTACGGTGCCCGCCTCCTTTCATTCTATGAAATCAACCTCACACAATTCTACACGGCCTTCACCGCGGTTCTGTTTTGTGGCGAAGCAGCTTCATACTATTTCACCTACACTACAAGCCTCACCCAAGCGCGCGGCGCCGCAAACTATATGCTCTGGCTGCAAGCCCAGATGCCGTTCATTCGCGAAGATCCCGATAGCCCAGGATCGCCGAATTCCAATATTGACGGAGAGAAGCAGACAGGGGCAGACATTAAAGCATCGGATGTCAAGTTTTCGTATCCTCAACGACCCTCGCTCAGGATCCTGCAAGATATATCCCTTCATGCCCACCGTGGCCAATCTATTGCGCTTGTTGGTCCCTCAGGCTGCGGCAAAAGTACCATGATCTCTCTCTTTGAGCGATTCTACGAGCCAACTCGCGGGCAGATTATGTACAACAAAACCGAAATATCACAGATGTGCCCACGTGTCTACCGCTCGCGTATATCACTCGTTCAGCAAGAGCCTACCTTGTATTCCTTCACACTTGAAGAAAACATATCGCTTGGGTCCTCGGACCCTGCCAGCGTCACCGAAGCCGACATCCAAAACGCGTGTCGTAAAGCAAACATCCACGAATTCATTGCGTCGCTTCCTGAAGGTCTCAATACTCCTGTTGGAGCCGGTGGTTCAGCGTTGTCCGGCGGTCAACGTCAACGCGTCGCCATTGCACGTGCCCTTTTACGGAGACCTCAATTACTGCTTCTCGACGAGGCAACTTCGGCCCTAGACACTGAATCTGAAAAGGTTGTTCAAATGGCCCTAAACGAAAGTAAAAGGAAGGACGGTTGCACTACGATCGCTGTTGCGCACAGATTGAGTACAATCAAGGACTCTGACTGCATCTATGTCTTCCAAAATGGGAGTATCATTGAATCGGGAACGCATGCGGAGCTCATTGAGAAGAGAGATGTGTATTATCAGATGTGTCTTGGCCAAGGTTTGGATCGAGTTACCGAGTGATCCTGTGATTTTCAGTGAATGAGAGTAGCTTGTGATCATAGCAATAGTCGCATGTTTGCAATTAATGAATACAATCAAGGGACCTTTGGTAGTCAGCGCTTCTGGATTGCCGACTTTTGATAAAGAACTTCTATCACACAAACTGTTCCGTTGCAAATGCACAGTATGCATTGACCGAATTGGCAGAAGACAAGAATGGCAACCCTCACTTTCCTACCGACGAGAAACACGTCTCTCAGATTAATCTGTATGGCTTGGCAGATGCAGAGTGGTAGGTTTCAATTAAATCGAGATGCATATGCTATGGAAGACAGCTTTTTATCGTGTTTTCTAAAGTAAGATTCTCACTTCTTAGCGCTTTGAAAGTGATCGCTCAAACTTTTATGGGTTTGGAAGGAGGGAGGTGAGTACAGTATATGTCAGTACCTATCTAACGGAAGTTGGAAGACTTAAACTTGTATTTGCCTCACTGGCATTAAATGCGAACGTTTAAGAACATTGGAGACCCGCCAAAGAGCTACGCTGGGAAGAACTTTCATAACTCTGTTAGCACGACTATCCATAGAAGACTAGCTTTTCGAACATGGTTTTATCTTTTACTCCTCGAGTACGTTTTGAAAATGCTCGCGACACAGAACGCACTCTGGCTAGCACTATTAACGAGGTGCCTGGCACTTGTCCTTTGTCCGTTTACTTGCTTCACCAACCTGAATGGCCAATCTCTGAAGCTCTTCTGGGTTTTACTCCATTATTCGGCCGATGCTCGTCGTTACGTAGCATCCAGGGTCAATGAGAGAAACACTTTTGACTTAATGAACAATCATAGATGAATAGATAAGCGCGATAACAGATTCTAGGCTAGTATTCATCTGTCACTCTACATCGCTTGTGAACTTGTCTAGCCTCCGCGCTCCGTCATCTGGGAGCTTGTCCCAGATACATTTCTCGCCAACGTAAATGTGGCCCCAGACCTCAGGCACATCGTCACCCATACTGTCCATGTCGACACTTCCTAGGACAATATTTGTTTTTCCTTTTTCATCTTCATAGCCTTTCGCGCCATTGAAAGTCATAGTGATGGGACTCCCACACTCCGTGCAGAACGTCCGATCTGCCACATCGGAAAATCTCAGCGTCTTGAGGCCTCGTGACTCGGTATATCGGAATGAATTTGTAGGAACATCAATAAAGGGGAGATTCCCGGAGCCGGATAAGCGGCCGCACGTAAAGCAATGGCATACCACGATACCTGTGGGACGTCGATATGCCTCGTACCTAACGGCAGAGCACCTACATCCACCAATTACTTTGGGTTGATTGACAGGAGCTTCAAACGCTAAAGAAGATGCCTGTTTGCGCGCTATTCCAACCGTCACGCCGTCGATCTCCTCGAACAGACCATTGGAAGCTTGAACCACCCACTCAGCGCGAAAGGTTTCTCTCGCACGGTCTAGAAAACCAGGATGGCGCTTTTCTTCAGTATGAAAGGCAGCAGCAACTGGGTTTCTCATCTGCGCTTCGAAAAAAGCATTTGAAATATTCTCATCGGTGCCATTAACGTTGCGTGCTCCATCCTGGTGTTCAGGCTTGATGGTCACCACCTCCATTCCAATTTTCTCGAAAACATCTTTGAGCGACTTTTCATTTTGATTCCAGGACCAATGGTGCGGAATCGAGACACCGAGCTTGTCGGCTGTATGCTTGAGAGTAATTCCGGCGATTGAGGTCCCTGCATGTGCAACATGAAGCGCAACGACACCACCTGGGGAGAGGTATCTATACCAATGTGCCAGCGCTTTGCCCGTATCAGTTACCAAGGCGAATGGCGAAAAACATGCGATGAGATTGAATGCACCGTCTTGAACAGCAGCAAGGGAGTCCAGGTCAAGTATATCATGCTCGTAGAACTGAACTTGGACACCGCCATCAGGTTTTTGAGAAGACTCCGTAAGTGATTCATCAAGCATATCGAGAGATACATCGACGCCGATGATTGAGCTGGCGTCTTGGAACTGCGCGGCAAGCACGGAGGTGCTGAGGCCAGTACCGTACGCAAGGTCGAGAATGCGGGCTTTTGGGGGGAGTTTGGGGAGGTAGCTTGGGATGGTTTGGATCAAGTGTGAGTGCCGGAGGGTGCTGTTGTAGTTTGACGCGCGGTCATGGTAGCGGTGCGCCCCACGATGTGCTCGGTTTTCGGACGCGATCGACATGACGCCAGGCTTCCCACGGATAGACAGGACACCTTGGGATAATTTATATGATGATCGATTGATAAGGCTTATCCTGGTATTTCCTTTGGAGAACTGGGCGATCATGTTAAGTCAAGGTATTGCAGCAAGCAGAATTCCCAAACATGACGTTGTAAGTAAGCAACTAATCGCCTGTACGTGGCCAGGAAATTGCGATGTGCAAATCTTTGTAAGCCTGGTACCTATCTTTCGAAAAGGTCTTGATTGTATCCAACAAGGAAACTTGATTGCAGGAATTAAGTTAAGCAACTTAGCAGTTATAAAACAATCTGTCCTCTCTACCTACACATATCAGCCCGGATGTGGCGAGGAAATATCACGTGACTCTCAAGTGATTCCCAACGTGACCCGTTCAACAGACATTGATCTATTCATTAAAAAAAATGCTAAGCCTTTACCTCGGTAATCATCCTACACTGTAGTAATATAAGTTATTCTCTTATACTCAGACCTGTTCAATAATTATGTATTTAGGGCTATTGTTACTGATTTTATGTACTAAATCAACATTTAAAAAGATGTGCTTGAATGTTTAACACAAAACAGTTATAGTTATGGAACTTTAATCAATACTCTCGCCCACATGAAAAGTCTGATCAAAACTCGCACGGTGTTTGAAAGGATTGGATTCGTGATCGTTGCTGAAGTTGGCAACAATTTCTGTGCCAGCGCCCATACCGACCATTGGGAACAAACGACCATGGAGATTTATAAAGCATGCACCTAGATATCATTCAACACCTCAGTAGGACACGCAAGGAACAATCTTTAGCTTACCAATCACATTATCGTTTTTCGTGAAGAAAGCCTTGCGCTGGCTGGGGTCGATGTAGCAGCCGACATAGTCGTTGGTATTGTATTTCCAATCATCGTTGCTCGATCTCGAGAATCCATCCGCATGGTACATCCCGCCATTATCTCCATGATATCCCCAGCTCTTGTCATCCCATCCAGGCATGCCCTCTTTGGAGGAGTTGCTGTGACCGAACCCGATTCCGAGACTGTACGCGTGTGGCATTTCATTAGCGTTTGCGCAAGGTTCAACATCGGTGAGGCATGATTGATAAACACGACTCACTAAGCTTGACTTCCTTTGATAACTTCCATTTCAAAATAGAAACCCTGCGACAGAGGTATGGGATGATCCGACCGAGCTATAACTGTCAGCGCATCAGTTGAAGCAGACTCTCTATTATATTGCAGCCAGATTCCGTCTTTTTCAGACATTTCTACGTTGTCCGAAGAATTGGCCTTACTCCATCGTGAAGGTGGCTTATGCTTATCATCTACGCTTGCGGGGACATTGGCAGACCAATCAAACGCTGCGACAACTTGTGAAAGTGTCCAGCCGTGCTCATCTCGGTGTCCCGCATTTGATTCGACACCCAGCAGCAATCTGGCAAGAGGTATGTTATCTGTCTCAGTGGCTAAGCGCAAGAGATCATGGCTTTCTTCCAGCGCGTTCGGGCTTCTGTGGTGCAGTAGTTGTATCGTCTGCTCCTCGACGCCTTTCTGGTCTTTCTTGAGGGCCCAGACTAAGATCTTTTCAAGACTTTCAGTGGAAATACTTGCGGATCCGTGCCATAGAATCGAATGCATCACGCCGCCTGAGTCAGACTTCATCGCAACGTCGACTATTGATTCAATTTCTCCGCCTGTCTCGTCGCGGGTGAATCGTCCTGTTTTCAACAGTAAATCCACCACAGATCGATTTAGGGTAGTAAATGGGTTAGGCCAACCCTAGGGTAGGTAAGGGTTAGGTAAGGGTTGTATAGACTTAAAGTAAAGATTAAGTTAGAGTTATATAGGCTTAAGGTAGAAGTTAAGCTAGGGTTAGAATTTATATAAGTAGAGGTTAGCTAGTATTAAGGTTTATATAAGTTAAGAGTTAGGTATAAAATACTTACCTAAGTTATATATATAAAATATATATATAAAATTAAAAATACTCTATAGCTATAGCTAATCTTAATTAAGTATAGTAGTAGTACTAGTTATAATAGTTATTAATTATAATTATAGTAAAGTTTAAGATATTAGCGCCTTTTTTATAAAAGTTACTTTATATTTTAAAGAAAAATAGTAAAATAAACTTAAATTATAATAGCTATTTATTATAAATTATAGTAGTATTTAAGGTACTAACGCTTTTATAGTAGTAGTTTAAGCTCTTTAGTAATATTAGGAATCTATATATTAATCTAGAATTAAG
>AXZN01000084.1:0-88431 GCA_000498155.1 Shiraia sp. slf14
AATTATATAAAATAATATAAAAATATAAAAGAGTATATTCTATTTTATCTCTCTTCTATATAATAGAAAGTTACTCTTTAAAAAGGTATCTTCTTTTATTCTTTGTACGAGCCTTATAGCTTATACGTTCTCTACCTCTTAAACCTTATTACTTATATATTCTTCTTTCTTTCTTACTCTTTAGTTACTATATAAATATTACTTATAAATATTAATACTTTTACTTAGTAGTAGCTTTTTATATACTTAATTAATATTAAAAAACTATTATAAAAATAGTTAATACTTAAAATTTATAATAACTTTTTAAAATAAAAAGTTATAAAGTTATTAAAACTCTTTTTTTACTTATACTACTAATAATTCTACTTTTATTCTATATAAGTATAATTTATTTATTAATTAATAGCTATATTAGCTATAGTATATTACTTTTTATTATACTAGTTCTTTAACTTACCTAAAGCTAATTTAGGTATTTATACTTATCTTAATAGTATAATATATCTAAAATAAAAATTTATTTAAAATTTATATAAATTATTATATATCTCTAAGACTTAAAAGAGTCTATAATAAGAGCTTGCTTATTAAGGTATAGAATTGCTATTACGCTGTACTTCTCTTATAGCGTTAGCGTAATCTGTCTCTGCAAGCATATCGTCCGAGTCGCGGGTATCCGAGTTGTTAGGAAAATGGCGTGAATGTTTCTTTTGCACAGGCTCTACATCTTCTGTAGCCCATGCAGATCCGTCCCCTAAGGCACTTGGAACAAGATCCTCGGGGTCCCGACCGGCATTTGGATCGCGAAGGTGAGCATGATCTGGTGCTATGACCGAGTCTTTATACGCTCGGCGTGCACGTTTTGGTTTTAATGGGAAGTTACTGGGATGAATATAATCCCCGTCAGGACTGCGAACATTTTGAAGCGCGTTTGCTTCCCTTTCCATCTCCTCCCACGTTGCAACTAGGTTGCCATCATTGCGGCTGCGACTGTCACTCATATCACCAGAGAAACTACCCAAACGGCTGATCTTGAAAGCTCTCAAGCGATCCAAAGCCATTTTGAAGTCGTCCAGCACTACTGCATCTGTCAAGCACTTGAACACGAAGGCCAGCTTCCAGAATGGATTGATGCCGGTCGCTCCGGGAAGCTTAAGGGCGCCAGTGACGGACAGAATGTCGAGAACAATGAAGACAATGCTCGTGACCATGGCGAGCAACATGATCCCGAAGCGTGGAGAGATGCGGATGATTTCTTTTAATGTCATATCATATTGGGTCTTGATAACCCAGAACAGGAAGACAGTGGTGAATATCCACCATGGGTCTCGACAAAGCGCCTCCCAAGGCCGGGTTCGAAGGAAGAGATCGTTGACGCCATGAAAGTACGCAAAGTTGGCATATATTTCGAGTACCCAGTAGGGCTGGGCCAGAATAACGGTACCGATGAAGAGACGACTGCCTTTTTTCCGGAGGAAAGGCTTAATCTTCATCCATGCAATTACATTGTGAAGGGACCAGGAAGCGTTTAAAAAGATGGCAGCGACGGATAACCACCACGCATGCAGAGGAGATTTGAAGAACAACCAAAATCCTTGCCAGATGCCCATTAGTAGCTAAAGTGACTTCTGTTAGTCTTTGATTGGAACAATTGGTTCCCTGTATTACTCACTTCAAGCAAAATCAACTATACATTTGGTTAGTCAGTTTGAATGGAACAGTCTGCCTTTATTTGCTTACTTTGTGTAGTAAGACACCTCTCCGCATGTTCGCAAGGGTGATGAAGGACAGGATGACCAGCGACCCAACCAACAAACCCTGCGCCCATGCCTCTAGAATGAGTTGTTCGGGATCTGTGGGCTTCTCTACGACATTTCCACGCGCCATCGTTCTGGACACCGGGCTCATGGTTATGGCAAAATTTTCGAGGTTGCGGATGGCGCGTGCCGAGCAAGCGCGATGAGTGATGTCACCTCGAGAGACTTCAGTATCCACATCAACACCTTGACCATGGTCGAAGGAAGCAGCGGAAGCGAGGCGTGGGAGAGGAAGGTTATGAGGAAGAGGCAGAGATATGAGTGTACGAAAGGAGGACGGATGTGTTGGGGCGCTCTCGTGTCCTCCGCCATTTCTCCGCAATTTGCATGGCAGTTGGAGACTTGTCGCCGAAGGGCTTACGGTACTGCGGCGTCGAGCCACGGATGGCGCCAGTGACGACACTTACCCAACAAGGATAATTGGCCACGGCAACGATGTGTGGCGCTCCAGTGATGGCACAAAGCGATGAGGCTATGGTCGGGGATCTGACCACGAGCGCGCGGACCGTTTGATCAAGTATGATTCTAGGCTTGCAAAAATTCTGCGTAGATATACTCCGTACCTACTACCTCCTCGGCAGCCTCCTCGTTCAGAGCAGCATCTGGCCAACACATGGACGGCCGTAGCAATCCGTCTGCTCAACCGCCTCTGCAGCAGCGGGACGGGAGCGATTGGAAATGAAGTGGAAGTTGTGCGTCCGTCAGCTCGAGCACTCCAGCACGTGTGACAAGGGCACAACAAGTCGGTGCCAAGAGAAGATGGTGCATCTTGGTGATGATTGGGCTGACGTCGGGCCTGGGACGGTACCAAGTAACAAGTCACTGCGGTTTTGCACGGAATCTGGATGGATCTGGGGATGGGTTGTTGGCTGGTGCTTGAGCCGCTTCAACGGTGGGGCTCCAGTACGGGTATACATGACAAATGGAATGATACATACGCCTTGGCTCAAACATGTGACTTGACTCGACGCGTGCATACCAGCCGCAACGACTCGGACTCAACTAACGCGACCTGCCCCGCTGAAGTCATCGCATTTCCCCTGGCACCAGGCGATGCAACAACGCAAGCACAATCGGGTGATGCAAACCTCCCAAGGGTTACAGGACCACAAATCAAAACGTTACAGTGCTTCTGGTGCACATACTTCCTAGTTACGCAGGCAATAATACTACTGTACTGTGTGTCTCGTAATATACACACACAATGGAGGCACTGAAGTAACATCATTGAGGGTAGGTTTATGTAATCAGTCAAGGCTTCATCACCATCATCATCAGGCACGAATTTATCAACTTGCCAGTCACCCTGCTGTCGGTAGTGCCAACACCATAGCCGCGCGTCATGTTCAAGAAGAAGCCAAATGTACGCGACTGATACAAGCCTGTCTTTCTTTGCGCTCATCGTTCCCTAGATCAAGCCCCTCTCGCCGCTCAAATCCAGCGACCGCCGCCGTACAGCCGACCAGATTATAGCAGATTTTGGCATCCAAATCCCCTCAGACCCTGCTGCGGATCCAGAAGACAAGGCTGTAGCCACGGCAAGCTTGACCGCGTTGCGCAAGTCGCTTCTTCCTGAAAATGCTCTGTCTGCCCGCTTCACCACCACAATAGGACCTGACCTCAAGCAAGTCTCCGGCACTGTGTTCGTCGGCAGCCATGAAGGCACAAACGGCGAGCAAAGAGTCTTGTGGGTCAAGATTGGCAACAACATGTACCCAACTGTCTACACTCTTTGGCACATCCCACACCTCGTCCCGCTCCTTTACACGCCACTAGTTGTTGTCGAGAAACTGCAGGCCGGTGCCGATCTCATGACGCCTGGATTACAGCGCGGCCCGCCCTTCCCCACAAAGGCGACAAAGGGCGCGGTTGTTGCTATTGCCAGTCTCGAGGCGCCAACGGTGCCCATGGCCGTTGGTACCTGCGAAATTGATGTGAGCAGCCTGGGTCATGTGCAAGGTATGAAAGGATCTGCAGTTTCTATGCTACATTGGGTCGGTGATGAGCTGTGGTCGTGGAGCTCAACTGGAAAGCAGGGCACTGAGCCTCCCGCCACGATCGCTGCTTGGGATACAGATTACGGGACAGAGACAAACATCAGTCAAGGCACCGCAGCCATAGATCTGGATGATCACGATGGTGGCATTCCCATCAATACCAACCTTGAGCAGGATATCGACACCGACAGCAAACGTCTTCGATCCAACCAGCAATTCATCGATGTCGTTGACGAAAAGGAGCTAACCACCAAGGAAATTGATGATGCCTTCAAAAACGCCTTTCTTTACGGCGTACGGTACTATATGGACCACAACAAAGATCAGACAAACTACGGCCTAGAATTCCCCCTCTCACAATCCCACGTAATGTCCCAGCTTGTTCAGCCCTTTCTTCCTACGTATACATCCGCGCGCACAGCCTCATTGCAAATGAAGAAGTCGAGCTGGAAGACCATTAAAAAGTTTATACGATACCTGGACAAACAAATGATTGTGAAATGCAAAGATCGTGACGGAAATGAGGTTGTGATCATGGACATTGACTTTAACGACCGGCAAGTCGAGAGTTTCGTCCCGTATAGGTTACCCAAAAAAGAGTCGCAGGTATCTTCAGACGCCAACGCAGAAGCCTCATCGAACAAGGAAGTGCCTGCCAGCCAGAAACTCAAGGTCGTTTCTCTGCTACGACCAAAGGAGAAGTTGGCGCCAATCTTCCAAGATTTGAAGGCGGATCCACGAGGGCTCTACACACCTGCAGAGGTGAGACAATTGCTTATGGCATACATAGAGTCTGAGAACTTGATCAATCCAAAAAACAAGCGCCTAGTTAACATCAATCCTCAAATTGCAGAGGCCTTCTTGGGCTCCACGGCAGCCGACAACGCCATTCTCTCATCTGGAACGATCCCACGGGATGCGCTTGTCGAGCGAATGGTTTCTTTGTCCTCACCTTTCCATGCTGTTCTTGGAGATGATGCTAATATTTCCGACGCCAAGCCCAAGGCTGGACCACCTCCGAAAATTCAGATCACATTAGAGACTCGTAGTGGGAACAAAACTGTCTCCAAAGTGCACGGTCTCGAGGCATACCAGATCGCCCCACAGCCTCTTGCTGATGAGCTGAGGAAGGCTTGCGCTGGAAGCACCAGTGTAGATAAGCTCCAAGGTTCCAGCCCCAAACACCCTGTGATGGAAGTGATGGTCCAGGGCCCGCAAAAGGATGCCATCATCAAGGCACTGGAGAAGCGAGGTGTCAATAAGAGTTGGATAGAAGTCGTAGACAAGACGAAAGGAAAGAAGAAGTGAGCATGGGACGGTGACACGATTGCACAATACCCGATTTCAAGCAATAGCCCCCGCAGCCATGTATGAATATATATTTATAAAAATCACAAGCACATTCGGAATTTGTCCCACTCGCAATAGTATCTTTACAAACGAAAGCGATTGGCTTCTTGGAAAAAAAAAAGGAGAAGCAACGAAGATTACGACACAGAAGATGACATAAAATTTCGTTATTTCTTCTACCTGTGAGCTCCAGCAGCTGATAGAGTTCTTTTTAGTTTGTAGATCAAGTATGCATGTGGAAATGCTTGCGACACTTTGTTCTTCGCTTTCAATCGTCCATATACATGTCGGAGCACGGCACATTGAAGTCCGAGCCTCGGCATGTGATGGTGCTGATCACTTGAAGTCTACATGGCAGTGTCTGACCTTGCTGTTCTTCCCTTATAGATGTGGGTGCTCACCAGCATAGGTTATGCTTTTGCCTGACTCCTTTCTTTAACGCAGTCTTCATATCTATTTCTAGCATGGTCACAATGGCACATGCTGTTAGCATACTTATTGCTGGGACATCAATCGCAGCTCTTGCTTCGCAACCCGCTTATCGAGCAAGCTTGCTTGCCACATTAGCAAAATGGGCAGGATATCATACACCAGGTGGCATGTGGAGGATAGCTGCAATACTGCTAGCACTAGCAAATTTGAAAAATCTACCATTTGTATGGCATGTACGTTTGCGCAACTTCCATCTCATGTAGTGCGCGACTGATCTGTAATTACCAGCTCCGCTTCTTCCGCGCGCTGGTATATCATGTTTACCTACAACCTACTCCTATACCGCCACACGCGTTGTTCCAGCCCGCCATTACCTCGACGCGCACTTCTCTCCTAGAAACTGATTATAACCTGCATAAGTCCAACAGCACATACTTCAGCGACATGGATATTTCTCGAACGCATCTCTTCACAGCTATCATCCGAAATGGCATAAAAAAGAATAGTCGTTTATACGGGGCGAAGAAGAGCGCGGCCGAGGGCGCAATTGGCGCAACTGATGGAAGTAGAGGCAGCCATCTAATCGCATTGGGTGGCATCAGCTGTTTGTTCAAAAGGGAAATATTGCCATATGCCAAGTTCGAAATGTGGACGAGGATCCTTTGCTGGGATCGCAAGTGGTTTTACCTGATTACACATCTTGTGAAGCCTGGCGTTGGAAAACCATCATCTTTTTCATTACAGCCATGGAGGGGATCACGAACAGACCTACAGGATGTGGATCGGGAGAAGCTAGTAGCAGCTGTATACGCAACTTCGATTGCTAAATATGTCGTCAAGAGAGGCCGCATCACGATTCCCCCAGAACAAGTGTTAATCGACGCGGATATGGTCCCAAGGAAGCCAGAAGGCTGGACTTATCACGGCCATGTGGCTGAAAATGGGCATGCGAATGGAGACGTTAATGCCATACTTCCATCAAAGATCCCAGCTGGCGAATGGAATTGGGATATAATAGAAACAGAACGGCAAAGAGGATTAATAGTGGCCCAGAAGTTTGCCGAAATGGATGGCATGCACGAATACTTCGATGGTGGTAGCAACGGTGCGCTGGGTGAGTATACGGACCTTTTGTTCTAGATATAGGCACGTACATATATACCCAAGATGTAGACACGTACATATACCCAAGATGTAGACACGTACATATACCCAAGATGTAGACACAAATAATGAGACTATGCAGTTTTCATAACGGCAAAGATATACCAAATAAACCTCTGTACGAAGCTTGTTTCTATCAAGAAGGAGCCTCAAAAACTTACGCCGAAGAAGACGACAGATAACAGCACACAAGTACGCTAATAGGGCTAGGAAGCCTTGTAGGCTTCAGCTTATTAGAATGTCATAGTAACTTTTCATTTAAAGAGGGTACCTATTTTGGTTGTGCTATTACAACCTCTAGGTATCTATTGTTACCCTGTTAAAGTTCTACTTATCAAGAACGAGCTCCTTCGTGAACCACATTCAGTTAACTGATTTGATCGTCCATTGAATGATTACATAGTATCTTTTTATATGAAAATAAACAATATATTTATTGGCAGTTGACTGGTGGTGTTTGTTTTCTTATAACCAGAGTGACTAGCTATAGTGAACAAAGGACAACGGGGAAAAGATTTTACGATACAGCTATGCAGTAACAGGTTTAGCTCGAGATAGTTAACGGCGCAACATCTTTGAAACCAATCGCCGCCTCGGAGATTACGTAGTTATGGCGGGGGAGGGGCATTCGGCGAGGCTGCCGGAGCTTCCTCATTCATGGATTGCTTTGCAGGCAATGCGGCCCCGTTGTTCCATCTTTACACTGCATGCCTCTGGTCCGATACAACCTTCGGGGTCCTTGCATTTTCACTCGGACTACTATCGCTCCTCCTCTTTGGTGTCCGCTCCCAAGAAAACCGCCCATCACAACTGCAATCACCGCTGCCGCGCTTTCGCGCCAGTTCAACGCTGCTAGGGGAACAATGGACGCGCGACACGCCTCAGCTTATCAAGCAAGTCCGAGTGATGGGTTGAAGCTCAGGAACCAGTTGAGCGAAAGCCGGAGCCCCTACGTGCGAGGGCATATGAACAACCCCGTTGCCTGGCAGCAGTGGGGACCAGAAGCTCTCGAGCTGGCCAAGAAATCGAATCGTCTGATATTCATCAGCATTGGCTACGCAGCATGTCATTGGTGTCACGTAATGGAGCGCGAGTCTTTTGAGAATCAAGAAGTTGCCAACATACTTAACGAGAATTTCGTCCCGATCAAAATTGACCGAGAGGAGCGCCCAGATATCGATCGCATATATATGAATTACGTACAAGCCACCACCGGCGGAGGCGGCTGGCCCCTCAACGTATTCATCACGCCTGATTTGGAGCCTATCTTTGGTGGCACTTACTGGCCGGGGCCCGGCTCGACCATGACCATGGACGGTCAAGTCGGCTTTGTGGGAATACTCGAAAAGATACGCAACGTCTGGGCGACTCAGAGAGAGCGTTGCCTTGAATCAGCAAAGGAAATCACTTCGCAATTGCGAAATTTTGCAGAGGATGGAAATATCAGCAGGAAGGATGGCGCAGAACACGAAGCTCTCGAACTTGACCTGTTGGACGATGCTTATGAGGTTGGCCTTTTCTTTATTCATGACAATCATGTAAGCTAACACACTTCTAGCATTTCAAGAGACGATACGACGAGACGTACGCTGGGTTTGGCGGCGCCCCCAAGTTTCCAACCCCTTCAAATCTTCACTTTCTACTGAAATTGGCTCTATACCCACATGCCGTAGCCGAAGTCATTGGATCAAGCGATATTCAGAAAGCAACTCATATGGCTTTGAACACTTTGGAGCGCATGAACAAAGGTGGTATTCACGATTTGATCGGCAACGGCTTCGCGCGATATTCTGTGACTAAAGACTGGAGCCTACCACACTTTGAAAAGATGCTTTACGACCAAGCACAACTACTACCTGTCTACCTGGATGCGTATCTCGCAACCAATGATCCTGAACATCTTGCAGCTGTCCATGACATCGCCACTTACCTGACCACTTCGCCCATGTGTGCAGAAAGTGGGGGCTTCTATTCTTCCGAAGATGCTGATTCTTTATACAGACCAACAGACAAGGAAAAACGAGAGGGAGCATTCTACGTGTGGACATTGAAAGAATTCCAAGACATTTTGGGTGAGCGAGATGCCGAGATTCTCGCACGGTATTACAACGTCAAGGATGAAGGCAATGTTGCACGCGAGCACGATGCGCACGACGAATTGATCAACCAGAATGTATTGGCGATCAACGATATCACATCCTCGGACCTCGCTAAGCAATTTGCGCTATCCGAAAGTGAGATAATGACCATTCTTCAACTTGGTAAACAGAAATTACTTGAACACCGTAACCGGGAGCGACCACGGCCGGCCCTGGATGACAAGATTGTCACATCATGGAACGGCCTCGGTATTGGCGCACTGGCCAGAGCGGCCGCTTCTCTGTCTTATGTCGAACCTGCAAGCTCGCAGAGATATCTAGCTGCAGCAGAAAAGGCAGCAAGTTTCATTCAGATGCAACTTTACAATCGTAGCTCGAAGACACTGATACGCATCTACCGCGATGGACCAGGTGATGCCCCTGGCTTCGCAGACGACTATGCGTATCTGATATCTGGGCTTATTGATCTCTATGAAGCAACTTTCGATGCTGCGTACCTCCAATGGGCTGACGATCTGCAGCAGACACAGATCAAGCTCTTCTGGGACAAGGTGCACCTTGGCTTCTTCTCTACACCTGAACACCAACCGGACCTGATCATGCGCCTCAAAGATGGTATGGACAATGCTGAGCCAGGCACTAACGGTATTTCAGCACGCAATCTGGATCGCCTCGGTGCGCTACTGGAAGATGAACAGTATACAAGAAAAGCGCGAGAGACGACAAGTGCTTTCGAGGCTGAGATAATGCAACATCCCTTTTTGTTTCCGAGTATGATGGACGCTGTTGTTACTGGGAAGCTTGGTCTACAACATGTCGTGCTGACAGGCGACGGCGAACGCGTGGACAGCTGGTTGAAAAGGTACAGGCAGAAACCGCAGGGACTGAGGGCAATTAGTCGCGTGGGACCCAAGACTAGCAGTTGGCTCAAAGAACGTAATCATCTCATCGGGGAAATGGATGTCTCCAAGGAAGGGGTTTTGATTTGTGAAAATGGTGCGTGCAGAGATGGCCTGGGCATGGATATGGGCGCTATTGAGGATGCCGTGCGAAGGGTGTAGGGATAGTTAGTGGTATGATATATTAGGAGGCTGTTTTGATACCGACCTTATTGATTGAAACGCAAACCAAATTACGCAATGTTCGAATAATTTAGACAGATTACTATATGACGTTTACTCCACATGTGCCGTTCACCAAAAAATTTACCTCCCGAACTGTGTTGCAACCGAGACTCGAATCAGTTTGATACTCAAAGCCATGCCGTGGCCTCCCAGTACATACTGGATTGCAGCCAATCCCAGGTAAATGGGTATTATCAGCAGGTCTACCTATAGATCCTTCCGCTATGTCACATGGCTGTACGCCCTTACGCAACCCGTTAAGAAGTTTGCTGCTCCAGCCCCAGCGATACTGAAGAGAAGGTATTTGTCACCTGTGATATGGACGATGCAGGTAATACAGGTTTCGTCCTCTTACCTGAAGTTGTAGACTTTTCTCTGTTTGGAACTTTGATAAACCCTTCATTGGTCTCGGCTGGCCAATTGTAAGTCCAACGTCCGTCCTCCTTGAACGGTTCTGTCCGGACAAAGCTCGAAACATCAGCTTGTTGTCGCAGGAGCTCGAGGTATCCAGCAACTTCACATAAGACATCGCCCTGCATCTGCTCAGGCGTTGCACGAAATTCGGGGATCTGAAGCAGATTATAGGGCTGAGCACTAGCTTTAAGGGCTGAGTCATCGATGAGGATTGTGTTATGCTGGCCAAAGCGTTCACCTGCCGCATATTTTGGGTGATGTTGCTGGATCACGTCTCTGCTCCAAATCAACTTCAAGTTCTTGTAAACCTGCACATTCTGGCTGTAATTTTTTGGAGAGAGACCAAACGTGTCGCGAGCCCATATATCTACAAGCATCGATCGGAGATCCTTATCGACTGCTTGCTCTACAAGCGACTTTACATTGGAGGGTTGCGCGCTAGACCACACCATGACTTTGAAGTTGTGGAAAAGATACCTCAAGAATGGCTTTAGGTGGGGGCGCGGAATCATGGTTTTGGCGTTCCTGTTTGGTCGATAGAGAACAGTTCCATTCAGATCGAGAACAACCAAGATCTGGTTGGGGCTGTCGGCAATTCTCGGTTCCGCAGATGCCTGCTTAAGGTAGAGCTCCAGTGGCTGTGGTGCAGGTAACATGATTTTTGTGTCACCGTATCTGCCTTTTTTCTGAGAAATCGTGGACGGAGATGCCCTAAATGCTTTGTTAGTACGAAGATCATATCCCTTTCGCGCTCGCGCACGGAGGCGGTGATTATACCCTTCCTTGTTCTCATTATTCGTCTTGATAATTTTGGCCTTTTTAGTCTTCTTTGATGACACTCTGTGGGATAAATTAGTGGTATGGTTCATGAGGTCCAGTCTTCTGATGAGGCAGTCTGCGTACTCGGAATTCTTATTATTTCCTTCATCGGACATTCCCGTTTGCTGCGAGGTTGCACTCTGAACATGAGGCGGGAAGCCTGATCGATTGTGCAAGTGTGGGAAAGGTGATATCTCAAATTCGGGTCGCTGCTGCTGTTGGTAGAACATTGGTGGTCCGTAGGGCGCAGCGTATGCCTGGCTTCTGAATCGCTCATTCGGCGCCCACTGAGAGTAATTTGCAAGCACTTGCTGCTGAGAAGCATAGTCGTAATAGCCATTTTGGTTGACGCTTGTAAAGTGTGAGTACGGTTGAAATGGCGGGCGCGGAGGTAGTGAGGGGGAAGTCCAATTCCGTGAAGGCCCTCGGGCGCTATAATGAGGAACCAGGTTTGTATGTGGTAATACCGGGGGAGGCATCGGCTGGGAGATGGGGCCCTGACGCGCCCGCTGAGGGTGATTATTGTTGTTGCTGTTGCGTCCAGGCTGGAAAGGCATTGCATCCGGGTTCATATGTTCGTTCATATGGGTGGTTTCTCGGCTTTGGGCCATATCGTTTGATGACACACTGTCTCGACGACCGACTGCGGCCTCGTCAAGGTTAGTGTCGAACGCTGAGACAGGAAGGGTGTAGAAAAGATACCGAAGTGGTGAGGCGGTTGTAGACATAAATGCAGACAAAGCTAGGCTGGTTCGATGGCGGCAATTAGCGGGATTAATGTGCAAAGACAAGTGAAGTTGCTGAGAACGGCGGCAGCAGCAGAAGTGAAGTGGGAGAGTGAGCGTCAAACATCAAATGACTATTACTTTGGTCGGTCAAATCTAACGCCGACCGTGACGCATGTGGGGCTCCACTAAAAAGTTCCAGAAGCCAAGCCAACATAATCCATCGACAAAGTATCTTGCATCTTGTAACACTACGACACGGCCCCGCCATGCCGCTTTCCTCTAAACTCGACCGAACGCTTCGCGCCGTTGATGATAGCTCCGACGGCGAAGACTACTACGAAGTCACAGATCGGTCATCGTCAGCTTCCGTCATCGAGACTGGTGCAGGAGGAGATATTGTGAGCTCAGAGGATGAGGAGGACAGCGACCATGACAATGACAATGGTAACGACGAAGCGCGAATGAGCAGCGTCTCTTTTGGAGTTCTGGCCAAGGCTCAACACGTTCTAGAAAAGGAGCAGTCGGCAGACCGGAAGCGCAAACGTGGCCAGGACACGTCAAAATCACAGGACGATAAACTCGAAGCACTAAGGGAGCGTCTTCGTCAGATCAAGGCTGAGAAAATGGCGAATGGAGCGGAGTCTGGTAAACAACCTGAAAGTACAAAGAGGAGCAGAAACGTGTCCAACCCGGTTACTGAGCAGCACGATGATCAGGAAGAAGAAGACTATAGCGATGATGGCAATAACAGTTCCGACTCAAATAGTGCCCCGAGAGCGCGATCGAGCAAGCACGCTCCCGCGGTGCAATCCAGCAAGCGTATGGTTTCGCGTAAACGCACTGTAGTAGACGTAAAAAAACCAGTCTTTCGAGATCCGCGATTTGACAATATGGGCGGGGCAAAACCTGACGACCACGTACTGGACAAACGTTATTCGTTCTTGAAAGACTATCGAGCTTCTGAAATCGCACAACTGCGCACCACCATCAAGAAAACCAAGAACGAAGCTGAAAAAGAGAAGCTGAAAAAGAAGCTTCTGTCAATGGAGTCACAGCAAAAATCACGAGAAGCGAAGGAGAAGCAACAGGAAATTGTGCGTGAGCATAAGAAGAAAGAAAAGGAGTTAGTCAAGCAGGGCAAGCAGCCATTTTTCTTGAAGAAATGTGAGTACAGCATGGACGATTGATGCCACAGCAAGCAGCATTGGGTACTAACTTTGTTTCAGCTGAGCAAAAGAAACTAGCTCTCATTGATCGTTTCCAGAATATGAAGTCGAAACAGCGTGACAAGGTCATTGAACGCAGGCGTAAGAAGGTCACTTCTAAGGAAAGACGAAATATGCCTGCGGAGCGACGAGGAGTATGAGCCACTCTCCGAACCGGCTATACAACAACACCCTGCTGGACGCTTCAGATTGCAATTTCTCGTGTTATTGATGTTTTTTGGCCTGAGATCATCCCACCATGGGGGAATATTTCTCAGAATATGTTTGCGCCTATTGAAAACGAAGCAAGGAATTTAGTACGAACTTATACCCCATTCGAGAAACTTTGGTTAGCTCCAGCTGATTGCATACTTGCTGAACTAAGGAGCTCGATCACAATGAGTGGAAATCTTATAAAATTATGCCTTAGAAGACGACAGATGTAATACACAGCAACACGGATAATTTTAAAGTGCCTTGTAGGCTTCAACTCGCTGTAAAAGCTCTTTTCCAGATCTAAATAGGTATATATGTTTATTGTGTTACTGTAGTCTTCAAGTAGTAGTACAGTTTCCCAGGACTCTACTCATTAAAAACAAGCTCCTTCGTAATTATCACCTATGCAGCCTATATCACATAAGTCTGCCAGTCTATTGTCGTACAGCTGTTGTCGGCCTCTGCGACTCTACGAGTTCAAGAATCATTACCTTCCCGCCACAAGCTATATCAGTCACGTTCCGTCCACACCCCTGTCAGAACGCGTGCCGTGTCGCAATGACAGCAAGCGCCAAAAAGACATGGAAGTTGCAGAATTGCATGCACATTGGCCGTCTGATTGTCGAGATCCTGGAAGTTGGGTGAACCAGAGCGGGGCTGGTGCGACGGGACAGGGGTTGCATCCAAGGAAAACGAGCCGTCACTCATGTCCACTTCGTTAACATCGACGTCATCTCTCTGTGACCATGTTCCAGCATATCCTGCTATTCTGCCTGTTTTTTAGAAGGACATGCCCACCGCTTTGCCATCGAGTCCTCCTAACACCAAGTGTCCTCCCTCTCATCCTGCAGGATCTTTCTCACAGTCCACTGTACCTTGCTCTGAGTCGATCATTTGTAGTTCACCCTCGAAACTTACCTAGTGCGCGGGTAGTGTCACCGCCTAGTACAATTTAGTACCAACGGCCAACCATCTCAAGGCGCAAAACATCATGTCGGACGCAGGAACAGAAAAGCCGCTCAATGAGTAAGTCAACCCACAATGCTGCTACACGTAATTTTCTTTTCATCTACCAAACCACGTTAACGCGATCTGGAAACTCCACGGAGAACGCACACTGTTGCTAACAAGCCGCGTTTAGACTCCTTTCCCGCTCCATGGTAGACATTTATGTCGGGACGGAAGACACGCATTGGATCCTACACGAAAAGTTGTTATGCCATTACTCTCCATTTTTTCGACGCATTTTCTATGCGAAAAATTCAACGACGAAATCTTTTGGACTTCCCGACGAAGAAGATGCACCTTTCAAGACATTTGTTGGCTGGTTGTATAGTTCCTCTCTTCCCGTGCCACGTGAGGAAGCCGACCTTGGGCTGATGTTCGACCTGTACTTGATGGCAGAGAAGTTTCAGATACCCAATCTGATTGCGGATGTGCTTCAAGTGACGAGGGAATGGTACAAATACTCGGACTCGTATCCCGGCCTGAGGAGGGTACAGTACGTCTATGCAAACACGGAAGAAGGTAGCCCCATGCGGCATATGCTAGTACACTCGGTTGCACGCTTCATGGTTGTGATGAAGGGTATTCCGGCGCACTGGGACAAGGCGCTCCGCAAGAACGGCCAACTGGCTGTCGACATCATCAAGGCGATTCAGGATTGGAGGTTGGATGAAGAGGTTGTCCCTGACGCTCGGGACGAACCTGAAGAAGCCGAGGAGCTTGTTGATGTGGAGGAAGAGACGAGGAAATTGGACCAACAGGTCGAAGCAGAATTGGAAGCTGGTGATGAGGTAGATGGTGCAGGTGAAGAAGAAAAAGAGGTCGATCCCGAGGATGACTCAGAAGCAACAGTTGTCGATTCGCCCATTACAACGAAGCCCAAGGAACCAGTCTTGTATCAGGCGGATGAAAAAAAGACAAAGGACGCCAAGAGCAAGGCATTTGACTTGCCACAAGATTTGAAAAAGCTTAGTTTGAATGAGGTTCCCAATGGTCTGGCCAACCATGACTATGGTACTCTTCAGGCTTGAGATATTGATTGCAGTTGTATTATTTTGACCTCAGAAGCCCAAAGCTCTACCTTTTTCTTACATTCATATGGAGTTTGCGTTTCAAAATGGCATTGGGGGATATATGGAGGATCAGATAGTACGAAGGAACTCCCCCCTTACAAGGGAAAGCCCTCTAAAACTAGGCGGCGGGAGACAATGAATAACAACGCAAAGGAATACTGACTATCTTATCGAGCCTTGTAGGCTTTAGTTTACTATAATGCTATTAGTTTTTTTCTATGTTGAATAGTTGTATAGTTCTGTTTGTGTTATTATATCCTCAAAGCAGGACTTGGAATGCATCTAGAGATTTTACTGGTCAAAAATATGTTCCTTCGTACTGCGGACTTATTTCTTCTTCTTTACTGTGTTTCAAACTCTTTTCTACTACAAAGTCATCATGCAGAAGACGACAAATAATGATGTACAATACGAACATGTGTGTGAATTATTGTAGACTTCAGCTTACTATATGATTCAATCTTTAAGGCTTAACTAATTATATGCATATCTATCAAGATGTCATGTCTTCCTGGTCGTTAAAGATTTTTTGGTAGGGCTTCATTTGATGAAAATGAACCTTTGCGTACGACCAACCAGTACTCACATGGTAAGGAATAGCGAGACGTGGCACATACGGGGTTGATTGTGGATCCTCTGATGTCTCATAGGCGCGGTGGGATGCGCACAATGATTGGTACGGAAGAAATAAAACAAGACATGAGAGGTTGTGCAACTAGAAGGGTGCTCACGATCCAAGCTGGGACGGTTTCTGTCAAGTGGCTAGGTAGGGCAATAGGAACATGACTAGTACCCTTTGTCGTCAGCCTCGCACCCAAATCTTTTACTAGGTATTTAGTACTCTAAGATGCTGGGCGATATTGCCATGGGCAGTGCAGTGCAAAAACAGACATGATGCGCCCATGAGAGGGGTCGGTCCCCAAACGGTCGAGGTGCAGATCTGGTAACACATGTTTGTGCATTGCAACTGCAACTGCGAACGGCGATGACTTATTGGTACGACGGTTGGTTTCTCCAGTGGCATGGAAAGGAGGGCTCCACGCGGCCCGAAAGCAATCTAGTCGTGTGCTTTGGGAACGTTGTACAGCAGACGGATGGTCGAAAAGGGTGATTTTCTACGTTGGGTCACTTGAGTCGGTACAACGAACTGAGTGGTGCATAATCTTTTGCTCCGAGCATAGGCGACATCGGTGAGACGGACATGCCCAGCTCAGTCAGCTACAAAAGGATCATGGTGATTACGCTGGCTGTCATTGGACACACAAACTTGATTCGGAGGAGGAGGTTGGTGAGGCACGGGCATGGGCGAAAGAGCATAAGTGTCGACCCTTTGGTAATGTGCTGGAGTTACCTGGTCCAACGTAGAGGTTTTGGCAGCTGTCTTTTTTCATGGCGCCATTGGCCATGGGCATTTGCAGTGATTGTAAGGGCCAAAAATAGCTGGTTCACAGACTGGCTAACTGTTTATGGAGATTGACAGCAGTAGTCCCTGATCCCAGAAGCTCGGTTGGATGCATGTAGGTGATTAGACCCACATGTTCCACATTGCAGAATCGCCACATTTGCAATTATCCATGATGATATCCGTGGAATGACTGGGGTTGTGGATGGTTGATTTTACGAAGCGTACCTGATCGACTTTGGGGAGGCGTGGAGCAGGGGTATGTAGGCAACTAGGTATGGCAAAGAAGGTGTAGAAGAAGAGAGAGAGAATGAATGAATGAATGAAATGAGAGTGATGAACGACATGCAACAGAGGCCAGGTGACGGCTAGGGGAACGCAAAAAGGGTTAGTTGGCCATGCTGGCGTGGTTGGAGAAGTCGAGGGATAGACCTGGACTGGCCTCGTGTAGCTTCCGTTTACTGTGCAATGGCCGTGGAACAGAGAACCAAGGTGATTCCCGCTCGTGCATGGCAATAGCAACGGGTGGTATAGGCGTTGTTGTAGGCAACGGAGATGGGACATGTTTCAGGATGCAAAAGGTGGGTGAGGAAAGTGATGGTGGGAAGAAAGAAAGGAATGAGAGCAGCTTGGCAGTGGGGTATTCAAGGCGAGGCATGACTCGGGTGCAGCAGCAGAGAGAGAGAGAGAGAGAGAGAGGGAGAGAGCATGGAGCTAGGTATACCTATGTTCATGTAGGAGCTGTCAGTGTCAAAATCATTTACGCGATGGCAGTGTATCCTGGGTGGGAAATGGGGGTAGATACGAAGAACTGGACGGGATCAACAACGGCACCACGTGAGAGAGGTGAGATGCCAACGAGAACAGTGTGGAGTTGGTCAGGACTTTGGTTTGTAGGCTGTAGGGAGGACTCGGTAGATGCTGGAGACTGGGTGACTGTGTAGTGTACGGAGTAGATAGTAGGGAATGGTTGAGAGAGGCGTGGCGCTGAAACGGGGCGAAAGGGTTGGTGGGTTGTCAGCAAGTGGGTCGCGCCAATCATGGATCGGGGCGGGCTGTAACGAGCGACACCAAATTCAGTTGAAACACTCGAAGCTTTGGAGGAACGGGAGTCGGACAAGTCTTCAGCGCAGCCGCCTGCGATTGGTCAGCCAAAAGTATTGGATTATTGGAAGCGTGCAGGCGTCCAACCAGCTGCGACGTTACGCAGCTGAGGGCGGCGCGAGTGGCCGACGTGTTGGTCAGACGCTGACCTGACACCTGTTGTCTTGGTGAGTGAGCTGTAATGATGGAGTGATGGTAATGATGATGGTGATGGTGATGGTGATGGTGATGGGGGTGGTGGTTGTGGTTGCGGTGGTGGTTGTCGAGTGGTGAGAAGCTGCACCAACCCTCTCTCTCTCTCTCTCTCTCTGGTCTGGCTGGGCGCAAGGATGCGGCAGGTCAAGCACACAGCAAAGGGGCCCAGCCGCGCAAGACGAAACAATGCGAGGCCCCGGTGGCGCTCGTTTGCTGCAACAAGACGCGCCCTTCTGCTCGCCCCTCCCGTCCGTGCCTCTCTTTTGCCCATCTGGTGAATGGATCAATGCTAAGAGTCCTAGAGACACCCCCCTCCCCAGGCTCCCACACACCCTGGCCGGCGCAAACAACTCGTCAAGCGTCAAGACTGGCTGGTCCACAACCTCGACTTGCCTTGCCTGCCCTGCCCTTGTCTGCTGCCCCCGTTCGGATTCTGTTGTCTGATACCATACCATCCTTTCTAGTCCGTGCCCCCCAGTTTTATTCTCCCCTCTCTCTTTTCCCTCCATCCGTGCCCATTCTTACTTACTTACTTCCCTACCTACCTACCTACCTCCCCTTCCGTCTTGTCACCTCGTTTGCTGGCCGTCTTGTCCAAAACGCCTCGCCTTCTTTTTCCTTCTCGCCTTGTTTCTCTGCGTCGCTGGTTGTAATTTCGCCGTCGTGCCCCAAAACACGGCCCTGTCCGCCGTCCGCTCCTCCACTATTCCAAACCCCCAGTCGGGCACGCGCTCCTCCGCTGGCCCCTGTTGCACCAGCCTCTAATCTTCTTAGCTGAGGCTGTCCCTCGACACATAGTGTAGCGGACTCATCCCAAAGAGCCCGGCGACACTCCTACAATCTGCCTGACCCCGTTGCTACCGAATCCACGACGCGATCATGACCACCGTTGTCGCCAATCCCTCGATCCTTGCCCAGCATGGCGCACCGCCTGCTTCAGACGGCGTCGGCTCGTCGAGGACATATGCTACCATTGCGCCCTCGACTTCTTCTCCCCACGCCGTCACCCCAAACTCCTCGCGAGCCTCCAAACTGCCTGTCGACAATGCTTCACCTACTTCCTCCAGTAGTGATGCCGCCCTCCACTTCAGAGCAGACGGCAAGCGCTCGCCTCTTTCGTACGTCTTTTAGCCTATCCTCTCGTTCTTCTTCTTCTGCCTCGCTGTCCTGTCGCCCTCCAAGCGCAGGCTCCCCTACCTCAATCTCCATGTCTCCCCCAGCTCGAGACGCCTTCATCATGTCTAACCGCCCTGGCTCAAGCAGGTCTCGCGGCCCAGCTCCCAAGATTGTCGTCAAAAAGGAACCCGCTTCGCCAGACATGCCCACCACCAGCTCCGCTTCGACTGCTACCACCGCTACCGCTACCACTACCCGTCACAGACCCCAGCGCCTCAACCTCTCCAGCCACAACATTGTCCACTCGTCCGGCGCCCTGACCGCCAGGCCTTCGGGCCAGGGAAGTGCCAACCTACACGACATGAGTCTCGCCTGTCTATCCCCAGGCTTCCACACCCAAGATCCCACCATGCGGGAGCAATTGCAACGGAGTCTCGATGTGCGGGAGAGACAGCGCCAAATCATCGAAGCACGTCAGAAGAATGGTGGCAAAGGCCCAGGACCAGACGACGAGTCTATGCGTCAACCGGATGTCGGTGCTTTTGGACGACCCATCAAGACCCCCCAGACTTCACGGAGAAAGGGTCCTCCTCCTGGCCTTTCGATTGCACCACCAACAGCCCAGCAATTTGCCAATGATCGTGTCATCCAATCAGCCCCCATCAATCAGACCTTCACCGGCCTACGAAGCAATCCACCCCCATCACGGCAACTGGGCAATGGCCCGTCCAACTTGTCACAAACATCGCACATCCACCACGTGCCTGCACAACAGACAAACAACCGCCTGCCACCCATTTCGGATGTATTTCCAGAACCCCTTGGTACCTCTCGCAACCCCTATCACAATAGCAGCCCCGGTCACTCATCACATTCCAACGTCCAGCCCCCAATGCCTTCTCCTGGATTCCCACCAGCGCATCATCACCACCAGCAACAACAATCGCAACAGCAACAGCAACAACAACAAGGGCCATCTACTTCAAGGCCTCGTGAGTACAAGTCTGCTGAGGAAGCGGTGCAATCTTTGTCCGGCGGTCGTGAGGACTTGTTGCCTCGCCTAGTTCATTATGGAGGCCATCAGCCGCCAACACCTCCTTCACCCATGCCCAACAAAGGTGCCTCATCAGCCTATCCGCCTCATACTGATCTCCACCGTAGCGGTAGTACAAGGAGACGAGGTCGGGACGAGTATGAACAAGACAATGGTACTCCGCCGCTTGGCCGTCAACAAGCTCGCCCAGGACCATTCGGTGCAGGCCGTGACTCGCCTGAGACCCAGCTAAAGAAGAAGGAAGAATTCATTGGACTGTGTGCAAGAGCTTGGGATCTATTCCACTCGTAATACCCTGCGCTTCGGCTTCTTCCTCTCAGGATTATCGATAATTTACACAACACCAAGGCAGCTCTGGCTCGGCCTCACCTTTTACGGCGCACTGTGGAGTCCGGACAATTGCCCATGACTATTCGTTCGTTTTGCCTCCATCTTTCATCACATTCTTATCTGGACTGCCTATACATCCTTGGCGCCCATTTGTCATAAACTCCATTTTGCTGCTACTTTGGATTTTCTCAAGAGCAAACCACACCTTGAATCTCATACGTTCTGTAAAAGCGCTGGATGTCTAATATGGCTCGCATTTCTTGGGTTCTTTTTTTTCTTTTCTTTCCGCGCACATAGCACCACTCTTCCATGTTTTCAATCTTTGAATTTCTATTACATTCATCGTAGGATGATTAGGGACATTGGTTGATGGGAAGGAGGGATTTGTGGTTGATGCTGACATGTCGTTTGGATTCCTATTGGCTGTATCACGAGACATTCTGCGTTTCATGTCTACCCTTTTTATTTTTCACTTTTGGTCACGCGTTGCGCCATGACCACGTCACCCTTGTGGTGTTTGATGTCGTTTTGCTTACCTTTTCGCTGAGCTTGGGAAACGCCGTGGAGGAAATACCTATTTGCAGTGGAGGCAGGGTAGGAAAACACTCGGTATTCGAGTTACTATTGATAGCAAATGATCAGAAGCCACCGGCAGATTTGAACCATTCAATGAGAACTCTTGCTCTATGCGGTGTGAAGGCATTTTTTTTAACAGGACCAGATGATAAAGCTGCTTCTGCGGCGTGCCTCTAGCCACGCTTGACATTGTGTGCATTGCAATCATGTACAATTATGCAGGTTAGATGATCTGCGAACACAACATTTGCAAATCTGCAGATCAACTGTTTGCGTGTAACGTGTTGACGATGCAATCATTTCACAAGCACTCATGCATCTTGAAGAAGCCACTGACTAATACTTCTCGGAACCCCTGATGAGAGGTGGAAATCAGAAAGAAGAAAAAACAATGATAATGATCCACAATCAAAAGATACGGAGGTCACGCGAGCTGTCAACTGGAAAAGGTAGCTTTCCCCATATTGTTCCCGGTCCTTGATCTTGACCCATTTCCAAGAACGAATTGCGACTTGCGCGAAAAACACTAAACGATCTGCGACCAGGATACGTTTGAAACGCAAGACGCATGGACCAACCGTTAAGTGAAACACTGGAGCCACAAAATTTTGTTCAAATACCTGGGTAGTGAGTCACCAGAACGCACAAGGAAATGGTAGGAATATCATCCCGTTTTGCTAATGCTTTGTCTTGAGGCTGGTAGATTGGCTTTAGGGGGGGGGAAGCGGGAGGACTTCGAAATGGCCCAATGACTAGAACGACAAGGGTAAAAGATCAAGACACATTAGCGATAGCGCAGGCTGACCTACGGAAAATTACTCAAAACTGTCAACCTCTGGATTAGGTTCGGTGCGATTCTTGTTTAGTGCAACTGTGGAGATAGTTTGACTGACTCGATAGCATGGAAGCTTCGTTCCGATGGTCAGCTTGCTTGCTAGTCTTGCCCGCTAAAAAAACACGGGCTGTCTGGGGCAAAAGCCAAACTCCACATCCACGTATATGTGTGACCTGCTCAACGACCATGATTTGAATTGCTTATCCAAGTATGACTGAGCAAGAACGGAAGCAAGTTCGTTGTTTCCATACACTAATTCCATTCGGACTATGAAGGAACTCATTTTTGATGAATAGAAGCCTTGAACAAGATTACGGCCGAGAAACGACAGATAACAGTGCGCAGGAGAATTAGTAATTCTATAAAGCCTTGTGTACTCCAGCCTAGCATGAAGTTATATTGTATATCTAATTTTTAATATGCTTCATTCATCACATTGGGGAGTACTGTTCCTGCAAAAGCGTGACTCTCAATTTGTCTGACCTGCTCTCACCCCGAACAGATCCTAGTTTCCAAGTATTTTCTTTCCAAAAACCTCAATGGTACATACAACAATGCTGACAGAGCAAAAGCCACCTCAAAGCCAATATCACCCGTCACTTTACCTATGGGACCTGTATACCAAATCTGTGCCATACTAGGTACAAGAAGTCCCAGGCACAAGACGCAACTGCCGATAGCTGCCAAACCAGGAGGGAGTAGTTTGATATTGTCCCAGGCATATTCAACTTCTGTATAAGCAGAAAAATTTCCATGTCGAAACAAAAAGTGTTCAACGAGCACAATGGCAATAAATGCTGCGCTCCAATACCCGATGATACCAAGAAAATTTTCCAGATTGATGAAAAATGATTTGGCGGCTTCAATGGCGACTCCGATCACAATGGCGGTGATGACAATGCTGAAGATGAAACGTGGGATGCGGAATAGCCAATGAACTAACATCTGCAGGTTCAACGTAATGCTGTACATGGTTGCAGATAAGTTTCCCAGCATACTAAACCCCAGAATGACCGTCACAAAACGGCCAAAGCCACCTGCGGGCTGGAGCATGGCTGCTAGCACACCACTGGCAGCATTCGTTTCGTAACCGATTTGCCATTCGGGAATATTGGCAGTTGCACCACCCATGGCAGCTCCCAGAGTCATCAAAAGAACCGTGGGCACAGCAAGGCCTGCATAAGTGTATGCTGCTATTCGGATCGTGGGAGCTTTTGGATGCATGTAAGTCGAAAAGTCACTTGCTAATGCAGCCCATGGCAGCATAAAACCTGCCACGAGACCGCCAAATGACAAGACCTGAGGTGCACTTGCGGCCGGCGTTTCGACTTGCAGGCTCAACTTCTTCCCACCGCATCCTGCAGCGATGATCAAAGCTGCCAGTGCAGGTATCCAAGCCCAACGCTCATAGTGATGTAGCACTTTGAAGCCACAAAAGGCAACGATCAAGGCAAGAAGGGATATAATAACGATCCCTACTGTAGCATTGATCACCTGACCCTCTTTGACTGCGGAGAGAGCTTGGCCTCCAATAATGGCGTCGACTATACAAAAGCCAGTGAGGGTGGCAAGGTTCAGTAGGATGAGTACCGACACAAACAACTTTCCAAACGCGAAGCGAGCCTGGACAAGTTGTCTCATACCAGTTTTGGGCCCCCAAGAACACATGTAGGCTACAGGAAGCGTAGAGATCAATGTGAAGAATAGAATGACGAGCGATGCGTCACGAAAACTGAGCCCGAAGCTCTTTGTGCCGACCATACCAAAGGTGACTCTATACAAGGTATCCCCAATTAGTTGTCGCTCGCAACATGATTGAACAGACACTTACGGTAATGGGTTACAGCTCATGCAGAACCACAGAGTAAAAATATTGAAGTAGTTGGTTTCTTGTCTCTGCTCATATGGCACTGGCGTACAGCCTCCAAACTCAACATCGCCTCGCTGTCCTAGCTTGTTCAAGGTACGAGTCCATTGTGACCACCTTCCTTGACGTTCCTTCTCTTCAGTCTTGAATCCACCATTCTCTCTACCCAAAAACATCGAACTTCTCACCGATGGCGTTTTGTTGCTCTCAGGATCAGCAATAGTAGTCATGATCCCCCTCTTTGGTTCTTCTTGAGATGACCCAATCGCTCTGCACGTTCAGGAAAGAAAAATAAAATCAGAATGTCATACCCCGGGGAGATGAAAAAAAGCAGCAACAGCTTCGAACAGTCAATTGTATACCATAGCTGCGAACTACTACTCGATGACTCTCACGTTCAACTTGAGCAAAAAACTCGACTTGAGCCTGCAATAGCCGCAGAGCAGTGTAGAGCCTATATCCGTGATGGCGTCGGATCTTGTGCGATCTGGGCCGGTATGGTGATGCTAGGGCGCAAAAGGGCATTTAACCGACAGCTCAACCAAGACCCGACGGGGTAAGGCGTCCTTGATCCTATCGACTTTCGTACGCAACATCAGTCGACTTGGCCGATTTCACGCCGAGGGCAGTGTGTTGTGTCGTGCAGAACCGCCCTGCGGTAGGCGTTACCCCGAACTGTGGATTCCTTCGAGATCGGCCAACATCGTCAGTGATGATGGCGACCTCGGGCACCCAAGAGCATTTGACTTGGAGGTCGCCGCGTGCGATTCTGCTTTCACGTTTCCCTGTCGTGGTCGACTTGTTCACACTCAGATGGCTACCGTGACGCACGGCGAGAAAGAGCGACCGCAGGAAGCGGCGTTGCCAGCCATCCAGACAGAACAAGTCAGCACGCCTTACAGCATCTACACAAACCGGGAAAAATGGCTGATTGTTGGAATGGTTGCGCTGGCTGGGTTTTATAGGTATGTTCACCACTTTTCTGCAGTCAAGTGCTTATTATGGATGCTTCACAGTCCTCTACCAGCCAACATCTACTTTCCTGCCATTCCAACTATTGCACGCGCGTTTCACCAGTCTGTCGACAACATCAATCAGACTGTCACCGTGTATCTCGTTTTCCAAGGCCTATCACCTATGGTATGGGGCCCCATCAGTGATCGTTATGGAAGACGCATGGTCTACCTCATCTGTCTCAGCATCCTCGTCATGGCCAGTATAGGTTTGGCTTTGTGTCCCACGAATCAATTCTGGTTACTTCTTTTTCTCCGATGTTTTCAATCCGGGGGTAGTGCCAGTACTATTGCCCTGGGCGCTGGTGTGATTGGAGACATCTTCACCGTTCAGGAAAGAGGTGGATATTTTGGCATGTTCAATCTAGGACCTATGCTTGCGCCATGCATTGCACCAGCTCTTGGAGGAGCCTTATCGCAAGAGTTGGGTTGGCGTTCAATTTTCTGGAGCATCGTCATCATGGTGGCAGTGTGCCTCCTCTGTATAGCCCTGTTCCTGCCAGAAACCCTTCGATCTATTGTAGGCAACGGGAGTCTCCCTGCACCCAGCCACCTCCGCGCCATTGTGCCCATTGTCGGCCGCAAAACTGCGCGCAATCGCGAAACCTTCCATCCCGCCACTGCACCGGCTCCAGCCAAGCATTCAGTGAATCCGTTCGTTCTGTTTTCGTATCCTGACGTGGTCGTGCTCCTCACATTCACTGGACTCGTATATGCAGTCAACTATACCATTACGGCCACCATCTCGTCTTCCTTTGCCAGAATCTACCCACATTTGACGGAAACCGTGTTGGGATTGTGCTATCTGCCAACTGGTGCTGGGATGATCATTGGCAGTACCATGACTGGTAAGATGTTGGATTGGGAATACGCCCGCATCAAAAAAGCAACTGGGGGGAACTTTACTATCGAGTACGCACGACTACGCATCATGCCGTTCTACTTGATCCTCTTTGTGTTCTGCATCATCGGCTGGGGTTGGTCAATCTTTTTCAAGCTCCATATGGCGGTACCGTTGGTCATCGCGGTAATCCTGGGTTGGACCTCCATGGGTATTCTCAATACCACTATGACCCTCAATATTGATATTCTCCAGACCAGATCATCCGGTGCTACAGCATGTACGAATCTGGTGCGGTGTTCACTTGCAGCGATACTGATATCCATCATTGATCGAATGACAAGTGCTTGGGGCGATGGATGGACGTATACCTTTTGGGGAGGAATTTGTGCTCTTCTCTTACCGCTTATGCTTCTAGAGATCAAAATGGGACCAAAATGGAGAGCAAAGAGAGAAGCTACGGAAAAGCAATGATTTTAAGCATGCAGCATAGCATTACCACGTTGGAAGAAAGCATTGAATTGTAACGATTGTAACGAATCATGAAAGAGTTGGACCGGGAAAAGCATTATACCCTCTCAAAGTAGGCTTAAATTATTGCAGGCATGAAGTATGGAAACTGTCTGATTTGATTCCAATATTTGATCTTAATGACTTGTAGTGCTATGCATTCATGCTGAATTTCCGCATCATCATCATTATGACAACTTGTTAGGGAAACATGCATGCCAAGTTTGTATATTGTTCATTTGATATCGTAGTCCTCGTCCTCATACCCACCATATGTAATGATGAAATACCCGATTTTAAATGTCAAAATAGATCATGTCCCACCCAATCAGATAGCTTTTGATGGTACAAAAGACAAATGGAGCATACTTTAAGCTCATGTACGCCCACCCCATCCCCAGATGATAAGCAAGCCCCGCTATGGGCACTTATTGCACACAAAGACGCCGGCCATACTGATACAGATCGCTCAAGTGGACGTAAAAAAGCAGAAAAAAGATGCTGCAAGGAAAAGTGCCTCTCAGCATTGGACATCAACCGCAAAATATCGGTTGGTCAACATGCTACACAGTGGGCTGCTCTCCATACTGTGCACCACCACGGCCCCTAGGCGCACCACGACCGCGACTACCAAAGCCTCGGCCGCGACCACGACCGCGGCCACGACCTCTGAAACCACCCCTGTAGCCATCGACACTGCCTTGGCCAAAGGTTTCCATATTCTTTCTCCTTTCTTCTGACCGGAACTCTTGTCCGCGTTTACTGGCAGCTTCTTCGCGATCTTTCAGCTCACTTGAAATGTTATCGAAGAAGCTAGAGCTCTTGTTGTACGCAGAAGGAGGTATGACTACATCCTCAGCTTCGGCATCCTTGGCTTGACCGTTTGATATTACTTCAGCAGTAGGAGCAGATGGAGCATCACCCAGCGGTGAACCTGATGCAATTGCTTCCTTGACCAAGTCTTGCTTGTTGAATTTGGCATTGGATGACTCAAAGTCAAAATCAGTTGCAGGAACTTCCATCTTGGGGTGTGATGGATGGCCTCCGCGAGCCCCTCCCCTTCCACCCCGACCCCCTCTACCGCCGCGGAAGCCTTCAGCTCCTTGCTGCCGACCCTGACGGTTCTGGTGCTCCCGCATGCCTTCTACCTTCTGTGCCAGATTGTTCAAAGGATCTGAGACTGGCGCCTGGCCTTTGTTCTGGAGATTGAGCTTTGCCATTGCCTCAGCAACAGCAGCAGTGGCTAGCTGCGTTGCATTTTGTTGCTGGGCAGCAGTTACAGCAGGCTGGGAGGCTTGAGGAGCCGTAGTGGCGGAAGCGGCAGCTTGTGGTGCTGTCTTGGAAACCTTTGGGCTTGGAATAGGTACGGCAGGGACGATGCGTCCGCCTTTGGGCCCTCCTGGAGCACCCTTAGGGGCTCCTGTAGGTTGTGGCGGTGCCAGTGCAGCTGTCACGTCTGGCTTTGACTCAACGGGCGGTGGTGGACCTGCCTGCTTTCCTGTGGTAGCTGGCACAGGTGTTGTGCCTGGTGGCTTCGCGCCAGTCTTGTGCTCGGAAGGCTTGGATGTGCCATCCGCTTCAGCCAATTTGGTCTGCCCAGCAGGCTTATCATCTTTGCCAGCTGGTCCAGAAGGAGGCGGCCCTCTTGGACCTGTTGGTGGCTGGTTTTGGTTTTGTAGCCCAGGAGGGCCAATTGGCATGTTTGGCGAGAAAGAACCAGGTGGCTGATTGAACCCTTGGCCAGGAGGGAACCAGCCAGGTGGTGCTCCATACGGAGGCATGCCAAAGGCGCCTGGTGGTGGCCCACCAGGGAAAGGCCCTGGCCCGCCAGGGAATCCGCCAGGAGGTGGGCCGAAGCGATTTTGGTAAGGACCGCCCGGCCCACCAAACGGGGGGTAATTGCCGGGCGGGAATTGGCCATGTTGTGGGAAATTTGGTGGAGGTGGTTGTTGTCCCCGTTGCTCCTGGGCAGCGTTATCTTGACGGGGCTGTGATTGTTGTACCTAAAGCGTACGCATACATATTAGCAACTTGGCTTGATAAGGCTAGGCAAAAAGTATAATGAGTAGAAAGAGTCTCAGAAGGAAGGCAACGGAAAATATCCACACGGTTTTGCGCTCTCGGTGGTTTAATGGGTTTACATCCGAAAAATATTACATCACCGGACAAAGGGTACAACAAGGTAAGAACAGAGTACGACTTACACCGATGATAGCTGGATCTTGGGGCATGGAAGAGGGAGTCTTCTCCTTGGCAGGCTCTTCGATGCGCAGATCCTTCACGTCACTGCCACGGAAGACAATCTGGTCATAGGTGATGTCTGAAGGCGGATACTCGTCTTTGCCACCCTTGCGACCCTCGGTGCCAAAGGAGCGCACATTGTCTAACGAGACTGTTGAGGCTTCCGAATTGATTTCGACGAGGGTGCCGACATATCTGCGCGAGGTCAATTGCGGGGCCCAATGGCTCCTCGACGAGGTGTGACTGACCGAATGTCGCTTTTGGAGATGAGGGATATGCGAGAGCTACGCGTTGGACGTCAGCGGAGGAGAGCTCAAGCTCGATGAACCAAAGCTGCACTGACCCGATGAACTCGGACATGGCTGTGTAGTGTGGTCGCGGGAATTAGAACAAAGCTATAAAAGGGGAAGAGACGACCTCGGGCGAGATGAAGAGGGATGAGTATCTAGCGATGACCATCAAGGGATGGATGGGGGTTGGGGGTGTAAGGAAAAGGTGGTAAAGGACAGAGGGCGAAGGATCGAGGTTGGTGTGTGCAGAAGTGAGAATGGTGGGCGGCGGCTGGGACTTTTTCTTGGCAACCTCGAGCTCTTTTCACCTTAGCGAGACGAGCTGTTTTGGGTTGGGAGAAGCCGCGGCAAGCTTGCGCCCTGATCGCCTTGGGACCCCGCCCACCACCACTTCTGTGTATACATGCACTCTCACTCTGTATGCGCCACCCGCCATGAGCGTTGCTGGAAACACGGATGGTCTCCACGACGTGTATGAGGCCTTGGACCGATACAACTGGGACGACGATGTCGAGTTTCAGTCGGGACTGAGCGCCATCATCGGCACCAACAGCTCACCTGCGCAAGCTTCTGAGCTGACATTGCGGGCGCGATGTTTTTACTATGCTAGGTAGGTACTTTGGTGACACCCTGGATCAGCAGAACAATTAGGAGAAGGGCAGTGAAGCTGGCACAGTTATGGCCTGGCTGACGACATTACAGAAAGTTCAACACCAACATTGACTTTGATGAGTACAAGGCGTACCGTAATGCGCGTGGTCGACCACCACCTACGCCTCCCGCCGCGAATGGCAAACAAACTCCCTTAGACATGCCCTCTGCAGCAACGACCGGCAACAGCGGTACAGCAGGGGGAGGAATACTGCCAGCCCCCACAAATGCAAGCGAGCCTGCTGCCCCATATCCAACGTCCTTTGCCCATATTGTGGAATTGATTACAAGCGGGAAACCAGTCCCAGGTATCAAGGAAATTCCACCCACAGTGTTGGTAGGGCAAGGTACCGAACCTGCTAAGCCGCGAAGGAAGAAGCCGTGGGAGAAGGACGAAGCGCCAGCACCAGTACCCACAACTGAAAATGCTTCATGAGACAGTAATGCATCAGGATGCGAAGTCAAGAATCAATTCAAGGATGAATATCTGGATATCTTGGGACATCCATGCTTCAATTACAATCGTAAATAAGATTAACAACAACAACAATAACAACAACACCACATACATTAGATGACGAAAACTGGGGGTATATAGCGCGTCCAACACTCCACAAATCTTACCCAAACATATTTGCACAAACAGCGCACTCTCCTATCCAATTCAGAGCACAGCCTCAAGGATCTTGTCTTTCAAGCTCTGCACCTCCTCTTGACTTTCCCAAAGCTTCCTTCGAGCCTCAAAGAATTTAGTTCTCCATGCCCCAGGCAGATTCTGATCTGCTTCCGTTCGCTCTGCATCTGACGACGCTCGGCCATTGATTGTGCTTGCGTCGTCATCGACCTCTTCAGCTACTGCCATGAGACCTTTTGCTATCCACTCTCCTGTCAAGCCGCCAAACGACACAGCAAATGAAACGTCAAAGGTCTCCTTGACAGTGTCACCATCGTGCACATTGTCAGCCTCTTCATCATCTTCGTCGATGGGGCTTTCGTATCCATCACCGCCCACCCGAAATCGTATGCACTCGACTCGCCGCACACCACCAGCTGGACCACCAGCACCAATGCCAACTGCATTTGCCAAACCAAGGCAACTACTAATAGCGATCCCCAGAACTTGGTCAGTCATTGCCTTGGCTGGAGATATTGAACCCGCAGTAGGTTTTGCGTAGAGAGGCTGCAATATGGCAGAGGCCAACGTCTTGGCTTCTGTCCCTCGAAGTCGCTTTCGACGACCGGCCAGGGGAGCTCGAATCAGTTCTGCAGCCAATGCGCGGTTGATGCTTTCTAGTGGCACAAATGGTACGATAGGTGTTATGGGTGACGGCTGCGTCTGGGACAGACTGGATGGTGGCGGTGGCTGGGAAGGCGGTGGGCGATGTTGAGCTGGTGTCTCTGAAGGGGTCAGAGTGCCATGGTACGTTTGATGTGTCGGTGCTGCGGGCCGATGGAAATTGTCTGCTGCTGAAGATGTTCGTGCTGCTTCACTGTCCAAAGACGATGATGCCAAACCAGCGCCTGGGGAAGAGTTCTCTTCTCCATTGACGAGTACCGTGGGTGTAACCAGACGCACTGGATTTCCAATGATTTGTGGGACTTGAAGACTGAGGCGTTGCTTCTGTGTTGCACCAGGAAGCGAACCATCCAGCGTATTGGGCGATACAGCAGATGCAGGTGTTGGTGGGAAACGAAAGGACTGTTCTACTGCAGGCGGATCTGAATGAGCACGCTCAACAATGGGAGTGAGGTTACCCGGATTCCGGTTCATATCAATTACTGAACCTTCTCTCTTAGTCGGGTTGGCTGGAAAAGTAACGTACGGGCCGTCGCGAATTGACCGGTTGCTAGGGGGTCTCCCTCGAAGTTTCCCCGTCGATGAGCTGTTGTTGCTGGACCAGGCTGACGATACAGCGGGTCCATGCCGTCTCCGACTTCGTGGTTTGGCGCTAGAAGGCGTAATGGCAGAATGCGGTTCATCGAAAAATGGGTGGGCAGACTGGGGTGTGACGGCCGAAAGGGGATGAGGGGTCTGTGGATTGTCCTGCGTGTTCAGCCGCCAACGCAGCTGCTGTCCAGGCATGGGCGAGGCTGAGTATGGCGTCAAGTTTTTCTGGCCGAGACGACTGGGAGCGGAAGCGGCAGTCATGGCGGAAGAAGGTGTGATAGCGGAGGCAGCTGTCCACGGATCCTGGGGTGTCAAGAAGCCACCCATGTTGTCTGGGTGGGCGCTGGGCGGGTATGCCGATTGGGGCTGCAGTTCGTTGCCAAAGGGGATCGAGGTGTCGAGTTGGGGCCGCTTGCGTGCAGGAGTGTCCTGGTCCATATCCAGATCGTCGTCGGCTTCATCAGCTTTCCGACGGCCTCGCTTTGGCTTGAACTTGGGATCGAGAGCACGTATGGCTAAGTCTTCCTCGAGGGGCACGCCGTCTCGTCCATCCGCAGGAAAGGGATCGTGGGGCAGGGGGATTTGAGTGTGGTAGGGGTGGTTCTTGCCCAGAAGGTATTCGAAGAAGGCGTCAATGTGCATGGCGCGCATCCAGCGCTTTAGCCTGACCGAGTACTGTTGGACTTTCTGGGTACTCTGGCCCTTGTCTGTGTCTGGCGGTGCAACGCCCAGGTCCAAGGCCAACTGGGTCCAGGTCTTTATCTCTTTGGCGTCGAACTTGCGGATGAGCTCGAACAGAGCCCAGGTGCTAAAGGCGTTGCCATCGCTCTTGGGCGGGGTGCGAAACAGCTTGACTAGCTCGGTCGTGTCGGTGGTGGTGGGAAAGTTGGGGTTGCAATAGAGGATAAAGGCGGCATAGGCGTCGTCAATGGAGTCGTCAGATACGCTGAGCTCGGGCAGGTGGCGGTCGTCTGGGACAAAGGCGGCGGCGAGCTGCTTGGGCTGGCTGGTGGGCGAGATGGCAGAGAAGCGCGGCGAGGCATGGGGTGGGGGCGTGTGCGAATTGCGCGACATGTCGCCATAGAAGCTGTGGGCGAGATGGGCGTGGGCATGGGCGTGGGCATTTTCGGGAGGGAGCAGGTGGTTCTGCGCCGACTGATGAGGGAGCGAGGACGACGACATTGGCGCATGGCCATTGCGGCTGGCATCCGTGTCGTGGTCAAGACTTGGGTCGATCGAGGCGGCGGGCGGGGCAGCGGCGGGGTGTCGAAACGGCGGCTGGTGGTGCTGCTGGTGGTTGTTGTGGTGTTGCTGTTGCTGTTGCGGCGTGTGTCTGTGTGGTGGGTGTTGTTGTGGTTGTGGAGGTGGATGCTGGTGTTGATGGTGGTGGTGGTGATGGCTGTGGTTGGGGTCGTAGTGGTTGGCCAGGTGCTGCGACTCGTGGTCTTCTTCTCCAAAGTCGACATGCATGACTACTCAAACGGCATCCGGGAGAGACTCAGCGCGCCATGGGCCTCGTCTGCGAAACAACTTCTGGAGCAGACGACACGGGACTGTGCGGGAGCGCGCTCTTGCAATGATGGGATGCGATGCGCCCAGCGCCGTCGCGGCCAAGTGAGCGCCCCGTAGACGTACGCGCGCAAAGTAACCAGAGCCAAGTGTCGTCCCAAGTCTGCACTGTTGGTTAGCAACCAGATGCGCAAACGCGCTATGGTGAGCGAATCGCGAGAATAATTTGGGGAGGTTCTAATGCTTGTTCGGGGCATTTTGCTTTAACTTAATTACTGCCAGTCGTGTCGCTTGGCCCGATTTTCCGCGAGCTATTCTTAGACGGTTCCGCTGCTTCCTCGCTCTTTTGCCCCCATGTCCCTGCATCACCACCCCAATCCACCAATGCACCAACTGTCACCTTTTTTGCCTGTTCTCCTCCCATGACTGGCTGCTAGCTGTCCTTCCTGCAGAATCGTGAGACACCCCTCGGCCTGAGTTCCTCACTCTCCCCCCGCCTCGAACCACTCTCCATGGGAACGTCTGGACTGTTACCGGACGTGGGGCTCACCACCCCCTAGCCTCTGGGTTATCAATAGCTCAGCCTGCCCTGTCGCCGTGCATGGCCCCTCACTATCTAATACTATGACCTCGCGAGAGAGATTGCCATTTTGAGAAATGCAATCATGGTCACAAAGTCTAACCTGCATGCGCTGAGCCAAACGCTGCTTTCCCACTCCCCTGAAACACTGCAACCATGCTTGGCTTTCCCACATGGGAACGAGACTTGTCCGCATTTGCCGACCCAACTCCCATCATCACGACGACCTTGAGGCTATCTGCAACTACGCCAATCCTCTCAAATGACAAGGAATAGCCTTGATTCTTCAAAGTCAAGTGGCCCAGTCAATATAACGCCTTGGCATACAAACCAGCTCGTTCTATGTGAGATAAATGTACTAACGTAATGAAAACACAATACACTCTCGAAGCCTACAGAGAACTTCGAGAGGATAGCTGATCCAATTTTATATAGTTTGATCTGTTTACCAACTTCATCTTCACTGTCATTCATCATCCTACATCTTCACTCAAACTACACCCTTTCTTAGCGCACTCATCGCACTGGCCATGGCTGGCACAACATGGCCTGCAATCGGTACACTCTTCTGGTGCGGGACTAGGAAAAGATAACGAACCATCACGCTGGCTTCGTCTGTAATAACATGAATACCTGGAGTCACAGTTCTGCCATCTCCTACCACCTCACATCCAAGCAAAAGCTTTGTATTCGTGAGACTGCTGTTTTTCCAGCTCAAGGTCGCAGGTGCATACGACAACGCACTCGCAGGTTCTTCAGCCAAATAGATTCCACTTCCATGGGCAGCCCCTGTTCGTTGAAGCGGTGTGCCAGAACATACTCGTAGTCCCTGGGATAGAATGGCTGGAAGGCGATTAAAACTAGTCCCATGGAAGAGGACCATCGACTTGGCGTCTTTGGATGGGAACTTGGAGACGAATTCGCTTTCGAGCTTGGGGCTAGCGTTTGCAAGGACGAATTGGTGTATGGTGGGCAAATTAGGTATCCGACATAAACCACTCGCAGTTGCAATGTATCCGCGATGATGGAGACATGCCCAGGAAATGAGCTTCTCGGCGTCTTGATGATATCTCTCCAACACCCTCGATACATGGACAGCGTCTCGAATGATGGCCATTTTGGGAAGACTGTCCAACACTGCTCTCACTCTCTCGCTGCCTCGAATGGGGCAACCCACCAGTAAATCTGTATTTCCTGATGCTGCGGCTGCATAAACAGCCATTAGCATCGCATCCACGGCAAACGTATCGGTTCGAAGCTCAGGTATTCGCACTTCTAGAGGCAGTAAATACCACAACTTCACACAGGCTACCACCGAGCACGGGGTAGCACGCCTCAGCTGGGCATTTTCCGCCTTGTGTGAAGTCCCACATGCTACACAGCCACGGCTCAAATCCGCAATTCTCTTGTTTATCCGCTCATAGAGTTCTGCCAAACTCAAATCATCATCTCGAAGCTGCATATGCAGAATGCGATTGAGCTGCCAAAGGTAAGCAGTTTGCGGTGACTTGCAAATATGCGCTTTGGGAGGCTTCGAGTCTTTTTCACATATCCACGCAGAGTGCTCTAGAGAGTCTAAACCTGCGTCGCTGTCAAAATGCGTGCAGAATCGGGGAGGCAACATCCTCTTGCCGTAATCGACAAAAACGCGTATGATGACTGCCTTGGCTTCGGTCGGAATGCCCATAGCGCTGCGTTGTAGCTCTGTATATTTCGAGAGCGGAAAACTGATTTCTACTTCCAGATCATCCACCTTTTCGATCATGTCAGCGGCCCCGGCTGGCAAATGTAACATTTCCGTGTCTAAGAAAGGAGATTGTATTCCGAGCGATTCGAGCAGTAACGCCGTTCCCTTGGGATCTTTCGTCATCAGCGATTTCTGAAGTAATTCGAGACGATTGGCTTCTTCGACAATCTCGGTCTCTATGCTTTGCCAAAACACCATTGCTTCGTTCAACGTTTGGTGTGGCACACCAATATGATGCACTTGAATGCCCAAATTCTCTGCAAATGACTGAATTGCTATTTTCTTCTTTTCTTCCATGATTTCGTCTTGTATCCAGCCCGCCACCATGACCTCCACGACCGCTGGTGGGACTGCCCGTTTCTGTTGCTGAGCGCTATGTGTCGGTGAAGCCCCCGCATTGGCACCTTCTCCCAAGACTGACAGTTCAGGAATATGGATGTAGCCGTTATATGCATCCCATATTTGATAACAAGCTTTGATCGACTCAGGTGCAGCCACTGCCAGCTCCAAGCAGCAATCTCGGATGGGCCAGTCATTTGTACTTGTTGTAGACAATTTCCCCACTACTCTCTGCATTAATAGCTCTGCATCTTTCCCTTGGACTTTTTTCAAACACTCGAGAATGCTGAGGATATTCTTGCCCCAGGCGCCACATTTCAAAATACAGTGTAACGGTTGTTCGTTATCACCAAGTACAGCCTCCAGTCGTGTAAGGGTTTCGGAGAATTTCGCCACTTGTGACTTCCATGTAAGTAACTGAGGTCGTAGTACCGAGGGGACAAATTTTGGGTCAGACTTGTCTGTCAGTTGGACTCCAGAAAAGACGTGCTCAACGTTGTTCATGAACCGTAGCCATGCCGTTGTCTTCATGGTCCGCACAGAGTATCCTAGGAGAGTATTGTCACTGACTTCTTCCTTAAGCCAACTGTACAGCAGGTCTCTCCAACAGGACACTTCGATTGTTTGTACACTCAGTAGATTGATAAAATCCACAATTGCCTTTGATGAGTCTATTTCAGATTGCTTGAGGATGTTGGCCAGATTCTTCATGAGTATGCTCGATTCGGTCGAACAAGCAGAGGCAATGTCTTTGAGGCATTTGCAGCACAAGCTCACATCTTGGGTACTTTGCGACACAAATACTGATAACTCTCTGCGTTGAGCATCAATGGTGGGTTCAAATGATGTTTGCCATACCTCCAGCATTAGAGTCATGATGTGCCGAGATCCCACAAGTATCGTGCCTCTCTGAAGGAGTCCATCAATGCAAAAAGCTCTTATTGCAATTTCCAAGAGATTGGGTTTTGCAACCAGCTCTCCTTTTGGGTATTCCTGTACTGATTGGTTCTTTCCAGTGTTGTCACCTTCAGGTGGTCTCCTAGAACGTATCTGTTGTTGGTGCAGCTTGGCGGCGTCGTTGATTGCAGCAACTGCTTGCATCACTTCTGCAGAAGGCAGGTGCTTCAGATCTTCAAGAACGCCATCCTTCAGCGCGATGATATCCTTGATTTCTCGGAGGGTATTGAGGAAGCTATGCAATTCAAGAGCCATCGTCATCCATGGAACGCCGTTAAGTATTTGTGCTTGTACCGCATGCCTACAGTCCCGGAGACATTCATCGATTCCACAAAAGAGCCAGGATTGGCAAAGTATTGAACGAAGAGGAAGAGATTGAGGGTGCCCGAAGACGCGAAGTAATGTTTCAAGATGAGACCGATCTTCTCCTCCGAGGGAGTCACGATTCGAAAAAACGTGTGCAATAGCTGCATAAGTATCGACTCCCGGTACTTGAGGCATTTCCGAGGAAGCACTGAAGAGATCTAAGGCTTCCCTACTGATGGGTCTGGCAATCAAGAGATTATGGAAAAGCGTAAGTCGGCCTTGACGGTTTGCATCTGGCACTTTTCCAGAACACATGCTGTCCGTAATGGTCGATAACTGCTCCAACAAATTGCTTAAAGCTTTCCTAGTTTGCTCAGGCACGCACAGTACAAGGCCGCGATACTTCAAGTAACACTTTTCTCCACCATATTGAGCAACGAGCCCTTTCCGCATCGTTTCCTTTGTACCACTGAGTATGTCGGGGCCTTCAAGAGCTAGAATGTCTGGTAGCATGGCCATCGTTTCGTTGTCGATATGGGCATGACGCTTTATCCGTTCGACATCTGGCCTCCACTTAGCCCATAGACGCCATGAAGGGTATCGCATGTCGAGTATTTGCTCTGGCAGTGTGTGTCCCGGGGACACTACTGTTGGTGAGGTCTTTGCAAGCTCTGACAACCAAATTGTCGCCTCATAAGCTGTAGCCCATTTACAGGTCAAACTCAGCCATTGTAAATGTTTTGAATAATCCTCGATTGCCTTGGTCATGAGGGTTGAGAAGTCGGGTAACATGGCCGGTAGGTTCGGAATAGCTGTCTCCCGTAGAGCCCTGCTCATGCCTACTAGATACCATTCGGCAGCTCGGGGGCCTTCTGTTGCAAATGGGAGAAGCTTGCGTGCCCACAAAGCCTCGAGATCGGTAATGGATGCCGGATTGCCACTATTGGCAGCAATGAGACATTGTAGCCAAGTTTTCAATCCCCAATAGCTTCCCTGAGCTACATGTAGATGGACATGGAGCAGTGATCTTAGGCTTTTTGCGGTGATAGCATGAGCCACTGCTGCAACGGCGATGTCTTTTGGGTCATGAGTATCGACTAGTTTGGAAAGACGTGAGTCAATATCTATCTGCTTGATTTTCCCCTTTTTCTTCAAGTATACCTCAGTATGAGTCCGGAGAGTATCCAACGGGAACTTTGGGTCTGAAGGGTGCAAAACTCCTGCTGTGGCATTGATTCCTATATGCCATTCTTCGCTATGTTGTACCTTGTTGAATAAGTTGGACTTCCTCAACAACGATTCCTTTGGTTTCCAAGACGCACGCATTCGGGTGTCAGGTCTTTGATCAACCGCGGTGGTGAGTAAGATGGTAGTCATGAGAGCGCTGTTGTATCCTTCCAAAGGGTTGAGACTCTGTCCTTCAATGAGCAAGTATTACGATCATCCAAAGATGGACCCAGAAGCGAGTGATGACATGAGGTACGATGGCTTGACTCTTTTTGAGCACAAGGATAGAAGTGAGATCAAAATAAGTAAGAAAAAACTATCTTCAGATGTCTGTTGTAACTACTTCGTAGATTGGTCGTCATATCAAACGACAAGCCCAGGCATTCTGATCGCAATTATGGTACCAGCCTTGCCGGCTTGCCTGAAACAGGTGTATATATTTGGATTAGTGAAGGGAAAGCCATCGGGAGCTAACTTGTATTCGCAAGTCTAGGCTACATGGGCGGCTGAGCAGCGAGGCTTATACTTGGTGGCTTTGCTCACCGGAGCTACTAGAGTAGTTAGTCTGATGGCGATCGTCGACATATAGACCAGCTTTAGCGAGTGGGCGCAGGTTTGTAGGAAGACTATCCTGAAACACTGTCCAGCGGTTGGTCAAATCAATTTTCTAAGGGGCGGACATAATTTAGTACAGAATGTAGGTTTTAATCTGCCTTAGAACACCGATCATAAATCAACTGTGCAGATACGGTTGATAGGTACTCCGCCGCACCCGAACAGCCTGTACATTCCACGATAGGTTGAAATTTCGATGTGAAACAGCCCATGCAGGGCTGACAGCCTCTCATTTGTGCAACATGCAGTTGCAATCCCCCAGAGACATGCACGTGTCTTCTTACCAATTCTCTTGCAGCTTGAATACGAGCGCGGTACCCATCCAACTACATCCTGCAATATTGACATACATGGATAATGGGCAGAATAGGATCATGTTGAGCACATTGAAACATGCCGAATGGAATTTGCAGTATTCTTTCTCCAGCCGTGCTCGATCTCTCCAGTGCCAGACGACGGCGTTACTCATGTCAGGCGTAACAAGAAAACCCTAGAGCAATACAAACTCTATTCTATGTGTATGAAGTCTCACAGGCTAGATTGTTTTGCAAGGGTCTCGACATAGAATTGTGTTCAAGTACAACACAGGCTGGAATATGAAATCCTTCAATGCCTCACCAGGCATTGATTATGGCATTGCCCGGTGCCTGGCCAGTGTAGACTCAGCGTTGGATAGGAAACATATCGTTTAAACCTGTCCGCTGACACCGTAACCTCTTAACGCGGCGTCGATCCTGCCTGTACGGTTCAAATACTACATGGCTGTGCAATTTCCAGGTTCTGGTGGAACGCCCGCATTCGCACGTAAATGTGCAGCTGCTTGTGAGATGAAGTCACCTGTTTTGTGGAAGCACACTCGATTACCTTTCGCATCGCGTACAGCCTCTCCGATGCTCCAATCGTATGACTTTCCGGTATGGCTATCTTTTGCGGGACATTTGAGATGCTCGATGGCTTTTTGCTCAAGCTCAGGTACTACGACTTAGTCAACTCCGAGGCTTTGAAATAATCAGGTGGGAAACTTACACGTTGCGACATAAGCTAGGAATTCATCGACTGCTTTACGACTAGGGAGGGTATCGCTGCTTTGGTCTGCAAGCAGGATTGCAGAAAGGGTTTCCATTTCCTCGATCGTGTGGGCACGAACACCCTTCGACATTTCATGCTGCTCAACAGCAAGTGCAGCAAGTGATTTCCCCGAAGGATGCCGCAATATACCTCTGATATCCTTTGGTGTGAACATCTCCTTACTCAAGGGGTTGCGCATGATTCCTTTCCCAACTGTGATGGCTTGGACTAACTCATCCATGTCCCATGCATAGTTGTCTTCTGTAACGTAAAAGGTTGCCCTAGGAATGTCCTTGACCTCATCCCCTAACATGGTTTCTGTGTTGGCATAGTTCCGTTGCAGATTCTCATGCTCCACGTGCATCAATGCAAGCTCACAGTGTATCTTCAGGTCTTCTGGGAGCGTCGATTCCACTGCAGTCTTGCGTTTCACAAGTGCATCCCGGATCTGATCATGATCCATGTGAGTTTTTGCTTCGCTAGCTTTACGGATCCATGTCAATGTGTTTTCCAAATCTGCGATGGCCAGACTGGTGGCTTGGTCGGGCTGCTCTTTTATCGTGCGCGCAACCGAACGGGCGCTGCCAGGCGGGCCACCATTCTTGGTCACCAACGTTGTTCCTTGCCCGTCAACGATGCTTTGAATCTTGGCAAGGTTTTTGGATGGCTGTAAGCCGGCCTTTTTCTGAAGAGATTGGAGGTGTAAAAGGTTGGTGAATATATATCCTGCCTTGGCCTGCAATGCTTGATAACCTCGGGCTAACTCTTGCCGTGCAGGTTCTACGTTCACATCTATTTCGATGGGCTTTATTTTTGGATTTTCGGTTTCTGTTTGCTGTTCTTTTGTCGTCTTGTATCGCCCAAGTTTCGGATCCCATACGCGTTTTTCGGTGATGACAAGGCTTTGCTTCTTTGCGGAAGCTGAACTAGGAAGTGTAGCAGGGGATTGACCAGGAAGTTCGGGTTTCTTTTGGAGTATCTCAAGAAATTGTATTATGTCTGGATCTTTTGGAACCAGTGTTTTCAATTCCTTGACGTTGTCCAGTGCTGCATCTAACCATCCGACGGAGATGTAATGTTCGACAAGTAATTTTCTGGCTTGTATTGCTGGCGCATTCCGCTGTATCTCTTCTAGGAGCTCTCCTATAAGCGCCATATCTGGGTCCCCCGAATGCCCCGCCATCGCTGTCGGTCTCGGAGGATTTGTACGGAGAGTTGTTCGCATCAATTTATGTTATAGGAGTGACACGATACGTTGAGAACATCAATTTGGCTGCTATGAGGCCAAGGCTAGATTGCGTGGTGGTCTGATTACCTCGGTAGCATACCTAGGTATACGTCGATGACGGAAACAAATAGTGAGAATCACGGATGCAAGTCTCTCGACTTCTTGAAAATTGGTAAGTGAATGGTCAGAATGGAACTGAATTAGTCTGCCTCCTTGAAGCTAGATAGCCTCAGGATATTATCAACAATTAGGTTCTCGGTGTACGTGCACCGCCAGGTTGCAGGACCGGCCGGAACCTGGCCTGGCAATTGCTGATCTTCGTTCTTGACCGGCGGTTGAGAGAGGTTAACTTCAGCCTTGCAGGTTGGCTGTGTAGTGGCGGAGGCTGTGCATGTTAGCTAGGTAGTAGTAGATGGTAAAAGTGGGGGCCGAAACATCACCTTTTGTACTTCGCATGCGGGGAGACTTTGGAACCGATGACGGGATATTGACTTCAAAACCAAAAACCTCTCAGGAGATTTGTCTGGCCCATTCTTTCAACTTAACAAACACAAAATGTACTTCATGGAATTTCAAAATACTTAGCAGATGGCGACCTGAAGTCCCCTACCTACCTACCTAGGTAATCAAATTTGAAGTAGGGGTTTGTGAACTTACCGACGTAGTCATTGCATAGAGAAGGCATCACGTTCATAATACGCTAATTCGAGAGCAGAAGTCTTGAGCACATGATATTCACATTATATTAACAGATACATTAAATCACCCTCAGCCCAATCATTACAGGCCCCAGTACTTACTGGCCACCACTACTGAACACTCTCTTCACCTCCACCTTCTGGCAACTAGGATTCTGCGGCTCTCCGGCCTGCCCAACCTTCCAAACCAACGTCTCATACGTATATCCCCAAGTTGTCAAACAGACATACCAACTCTTCAGCTGAGCCGCTGGGTTAAGCATTGCTGGAGGCGTTACTGTATCATCCTGGTAAGACTGGATATACATCTCATCGCATTCATCAAAGGCAGCAAGTGAGTAGTCGTCCCAGCCAGGCGAGAAGATGGGGATTCCTATGTTCGATGCGAGATTGACCTGGATTTTCATCGCGGAAGGAACCGTGAGGTTTCTGCCGGCAAAGAGGTTCCAGCCTAAGATCCCAGGAACATCATCTGCATTTGGAGGGTCCGAGGATGAGACGTTGTGGTAGAATAGAGTGTAAGAGGAGGCGGTATCGTTGAGGCGTTGGCTGGTCCGGCAAAGGCCTTCGATTGCGGCGCCTTGATGGCAGGCCCCTAAAGCCGTGCTGCAATCTTGTAAGTTCAAAAAGAAAAAAAAATGTCGTTTTAGATTATGAATACCCGTTGAGTGTAGTGTTATCTGATTGTAGAATCAGACGGAAAGGATATGAGGATTCATTGTAGTATTGGGCAGCTGTGAAAGTAGCCAGGCTTAAGAAGGCGAGAGAAAGGGCAACCATTGTTCGGATTTGGTTATGTCTGAAAATTGGAAAGTTATTTAAGTCAGGAGAGTACTTGAAGAGGTGTGAGATGATATTCACACTCAAACCTGGCGAGATATTTATACATGTCTCAAAGCTAAAGCAGTTGCTATGATACAACCAGGAACGAACACAGGGAACGAATCCGGTGAGGGGTTGCTACTAGGAACCAAAAGCTAAGACCTTGCATATCATTCATAGTACTAAAATCAGAAGACGAAGCCCTTGCAAGCCATGGATCCGTTGCTGATTGCCGGTTTGTGTGATGCACGTTTGATCATAAGTATTACCATGAGAAAGCTCAAGAGATGGTCGTATTACACCACAACAGTGAGGCATCTCCTTGTGCTAGGCTCTCCGCAATTTGAAGCCATGTATGATTCATGGTAGTGCAAGTGTGAGGTAAGACACTGTAAATTTTTCCCATACTTTTCCCCTCATGAGACTGGTGAAGGTAAACAATCCCCACCACCTTGCCGGCTAAACAGCTAGAAGCCACTTTTAGGAAACAAGTACTATTCTAGGTGATACGAAGTACATGCGGTTGTTGCTGTGGCCTTGTGCGACGTATGGCCGCCAATGACGAACGTGTACTACCCGACCTTCAAGATCCAGGGATCGTTGTATTCAAGATACCACTCAACGGTCGTGTAGATCGAGATATTCGATCCGGTTATCTTACACTAAAGAGCCATGTTTGTAAAAATAAAATAAAAAAAGCTGTTCGGCTTCGCGATCCATGAATGTGCTGTTAGAGAGTCATGCCTAGAACGTCTAGCTACTTACCTAGGTAGGTATTCCTGGTGCAACTAACAATACTGAGTATGCCTGCCTGGGCCATCAAACCATTTCCTTGATTACATACTTGTCAGCTGTTACGTGTGGTCCAGGTGACGCCATTTATTGCGGAGAGAGTCGTTGCACCTGGCAACTAGATCATGGGGTTTCAGATGGTAGTAAGGCGATTGCCATGGAGTTGGCTTACACATACTCAAGGATCTCAAGCCACAACAGCTGAAGGTTCCTGGTAGCCTTGTGCACAGGGACAAACAAGTTGAAATGCGATACCCACAAAGAAAAAAAGGTATCTTTTATCTATCAAGTTATCTACAGATGAGAGATTGATTCCCAGAAGTTTTTGTACTTCTGCAAAATGGAGCCAAAACGCTTCGCGATGCATTTCAAACAGTTCCGGAAAACCTCAACCAGTTTTCAACCGCCGAATCCAAATACCTCTGCAACACTCAGTATGCTCATTCGAGCTCCCCAAAGACCTACAAAGATGACCGCAATATCCACAACCAATAGTGATGATGCACCGAGCATAAATCTCGGGCTGAATATCCTATACAACATTAAATGTCTCCTCAAATGCCCCGCCCACATAGTCGTAGCTAAATTAATAGTTGCGTAAAATAAGAGGTGAGTTGCAATGGCTTTTGCCAAGGCACCAAGCAGCCCCTTCTGTTGAGCTTTGCATTTCCACAACACGAGGGCGGGCACCGCAATTGCGCAAAGGATCTGAGCGCCAAAATGATTCAGAACGACAATCACTGGTGTCCAAGGATAGCGAATTGTAGAGAGAGGAATGAAAGCTGATTCCCACTGGATGGAGCTGAGTGTAGCTTGGTGTCCCGTCTTGAAATAATGAAAGGAGCCGAGAAGGCCCAGAACAACGGGACCAATAGAGGATGTGCGTAAATTGTTCGTGTCGATGATTTCGAATAGTGAGAACAATTGCCATACAAGAATGCCAACTGCTCCCGCGCCCATTGGCTTTTGTAGAAGCGCAATCGCCAGGTACCAGATTGTAATGACCAGTGCATATCTGCTGCCATGTACATTGGCGTATCCTAAGACGGTTATAGCTTCCTTGGGAGCACCGTCTTGCCCTTGAGACTCATTGATAATGATGCTGAGCAAAGGCTTGCTCCAATTGTAAATTGAATAACCGAATGGAAGGCTGATGACGAGCACGATCTGCGCAATAGCTCTCTTGGTGATTCGCAACACATTCTCCCATCCTGGGTACCAATCACCATCATCAGCTGCATCAAGTGCCCAATAAGCAGCAGCAAGCAAGAGACCGAAACGAAGAGCAAGGCCCAGCCAAAGCTTGGCCGTATGTTGGTAACTCTTGGTACCATCGAAGTAGCCGATGATAAGAGTAGGCACTAAGAGGGCAGCGACAGCTGGAATTGCAAGCTGCCATGGAGCGGATGTCGTAGATAGTGCTGAAGCATAGTAGGTTGATTTGCAGTAAGGCATTTGCTCCTCCCTGCACAGGCGTGAGAAGGATGCGACGCGTAAAAGGACAGTGAAGAGGATAGAGTGGTAGACACCCAGAGTTCGGTCCACGGTACGCTTTTGGCGGAAAGATGAAATGACGGCGATGACGCCAAAGGTGGTAAGAAAATGGAGCAAGATCTCATCTTCCCAGATAGTGAATGAATTAGCAGCAAAGCTGGCGGAGAGTGCGAGAGTGATGGAGACACTGGTCCATCCCCATACACTGTTCGGAAAGGGGGATAGCACGCGGTCCCGCAGAGAGTAGAAGGCAGTGGCGACACCAAGTATTCCAGACAAGGCTGTCGAGAATAGCAGCACTTGATCTTGGGCTACATCGGTCAAGACAAAGGTGAAGCCAAACCCAAGGAGAGCGCCAATTGCTGAGCCCATGGCACCTCGGGAGAAGAAGACGGGCGTCAACTCTGAGCGATCTCCCGAGATGCCTCTTGCGTAAAGCGCCAGTAGGACTAAGCTGGATGTGAGGATAACAATGCCGCTTAGCATTCTTGAGATGTCGAATCTTGCCCACAAAGCGCGGCAAATGTTGAGTGTATCTCGCTGATACGCCGAAAAGGCCTCATAGACTGCCTTCATTTGTTCATTGTTGGACTTCTTGCCAAGGGAGGCCCAAGCATCGTTTGCACTTTTCCAGAGTGCCAATGCTGTAGCACTAACGCTTTCATCAAGCCCGCGAACTCTGGCGTATTCATGTTGATAACGATGGATTTGTGCAGCAGTCAGCCGGTTCACGATGGCCAAATTCTCATAGTCGCTCCCTTTTGTTCCGATGAAAGCTTCCTCAATTGGTTTTCCAAGATTGTTGAACGGTATAGGCATGCCCAACAACAGTGATAGGGTAGGAACGAGATCGATTTGTCCTACTGGTCGGATTTTTGCTGATGCTGGAGGCGTGACATCGGCTGGGTCCTTGCGTCCGAAGAGACCTTTCTTTGAATACATCCACAACGCCGCTTCAATTTCATCATCGGATTCGCCTCCATGATCGCCCTTTGTATCCATGCCATGGTCACCCATGACAACTAGCAAGGTATCGTCGTCTATTTCTTGAATCATACGTCGGAATACTTGGTCCATTTGATTCAGTTTGGCTGTCATGGCTGGGTGATCAGGGCCGTAGCGATGTCCTGCATGATCCACACCTAGGTAATGTCCAAAGATGACGTCCCACTTGCTCTTGTTCTCTGGCTGGAGTAATGGAAAAATGTGCTCTGTAACGCCATTGTCCACCGTGTGCAGATCCCAAACATTGAACGAGTCGTAGGCGCGTGTGAGATTGGGTTCGAAGTAATCTGGGAAAAGAGCATGCCATGTGTCGTCTCCGAGGTGCACAATGCGCTTGCTTGCGTTTCGCAACTGTGCTACAATATTGTCTTCGTCAATGGTTTGCCCAGCAAAATTGCTTCCGACATCGACGAACGTGGGCAGCGTGCCCGTGGTCAGGCCTTTGAGCCTTTGCATAGTCGCCGTTGGCGGGTCTGCGATGAAAGGCAGAAGGAACGCATTGTTGGGTTGCTGCTTGGCCGTCTCGTACAGTATTGGGAACGCATTGTGGAAGTGTCTAGGGGCAATCGCGGGTGCGTCGGAGGATGAAGCGGCGGCGGAAAGATCGGTTGGATCAAATTGTGCCTCAAAGGGCACAGTAAAGTCATACCGCAACGCATCCACAATGATCACAACTGCCTTTTCAAAAGTCTTTGGGTGCCAGCACCCTTTGTTTGCATCTCCCGATACATAGGCACGCGCAGAATCAATTGGAGGCGTGGCGCATTCCGACTTGTGGTCGAGAACTAGGCGTGTAAGGAGGAAACCGCTGGTGAACAAGTATATACCAATGCCATGAAGTATTCTATAACCCGTTTAGTGACAATCATAGGACGAGCCATGATTCAGCCGATGATGGTTGGGACATACAGAATAAAAGTGAAAAAGGCAACAATAAGCCCATGGGAAGCCTTGAAGTGTACTTGGCCAGCTTTCCTTGCGCTGTCCTCATCGACCTGTCCCTGTTGCGGCCGCACAGTCTTTGGCGTTGGTGCTGGTTGTTTCTGTTGCGCGACACCTCCTTTGCGCTGCGCAGTAATCTCGGACAGAGGAGTGAAGACCTCGCCGTTCTCCATGATGGAGAGCTGGGATGGAAATGAACGGGGAGAGTAAGAATGCAAGTGGGCGATCTAAGGAGCGAGGGAAGTGAAAGAATCCATCAAGAAGAGCTGATTGCAGTCGAGTAATCGTGGGACATTGCGGGACCAGCAATGTTTGGATGAAGCTTGAGGGAAGAAGGTTTCGCCGAACTAGATCCAACCGCGGCCCCTGCCGGAAACTATCTTCAAGTACCAATACGGTGCTCTTGCGCCAGCAAAGATTTCACTAAAGATTATTGGTTGGGCTATTGGGAAGAGGCATTTATCACCAGATTTCGGACAGTGATTGAGGAATTACATTTGCATCAAGGTATTGCACGTGAAATGGGCTTTGCGAGAAAAGAAGCTAGTAGCTGGATTTGACAATAATTGTATTGGCTCTCTTGCTGCGCTACACAGTCGCTCGAGTAGACATATCATACATTAAAGAATAAGTTATGTAGGAGGACATAACCTCAGTGGAGAGATGGCTGGATGATTTGAATATAAACACGGCCAATCATGCATCTCCAAGAAATATACAAAGGGCTTCAAGGCCCACTACCCGCTGCCATCATCCCTCGTGACAGCGGGCCAGAAGCTGACAATCAGCATGGTGTGAAGGTCGTCAAGTATTCGATCGTAGCCAAGGGGCTCAAGTGACCCGGGCAGCCGGACGGGTCGTCAGCGTCCGGTCGGGCGTTGAAAAATGTGGCACATCTCACTTTCATGAGTAGTCTTTGCTGTCCTTCTCTTTGAGGCCTCCAATGCGGTCGAGATCAAGCGAGTCGAAACGGTCAGATGCGTCGCGCTGGTATGCGGGCAAGTCTTCTTGGACTGGCTCCAGTCCAACGCTGTGCTCTCCAACACGGACCACGACAACACGGCCGGATTGTCGTTTGCCTGACTCGTCTACCTCATCAGGGAATGTGATGCGGATTTCAGGCACCGGGCTGGTGGGCGAGTTGGGGGAGCCGTGCATGAGCTCTTGCTTTTCCGAGTACACAACGACAGATTCGCGACCCTTGTAGGGCATGGTAGTGATGGTGAGACGGTTGTGGTTCGACTGGCGCTTCTCGTAAATGGGGAGCTGCGCCTCCTCCTCCTCTCTCTGTTTTCGTGCACGGCGCATGCTTCGGAGGAACATGAGAGCGCCGATGAGAACCAGGCCCAGGAGAACGAGGGTCAACATGGAGACGATGAGTGCAACGTGGGTGGTGCTGAGGCCATTGTCGGTGTCGCCACGGGCAACAAGGCGGTTGATGTGAATCATGATGGTGGGTGTTTCAAAAGGAGGGTAATAATGGTTGGGTCGTTATGGCGTATCGATAGGTGCTGGTATGGCTGGTTTGCGGGGAAAGCGGTGCAATAATGCAGTAGCTAGGGCCATGTTAGCGCTGGATTGAGTCGAGTCTGGTGACGGGTTGTTTGTGTGGTGGTGCGGAGTGTTTATGTTTTTGCGTGGGTGAGGAATGTGTGCAGTCTGGGGTACGGCGGGTGGCCGGGAAACGGACCTTTTGAACACAAATGGCCAGACAGGGAGCGATAAGGAATGAAAGACACTAGATGGCAAAGAGCGTACACGGAAATCGCTGAAAGAGTGAAGCGATAATCCGCAAGGGAGAGAAAGGGTGGCGTGCGGCGTTGGGAGGGTTGAGCAGGACGGCCAGAGGAGAGCAAGGAGGTTGAGGGTTGAGCGCGAAGCAACGGTTTTGATGGCGCGCCGGGCAGATGCAGACAAATCAGACCAATTGAGCCAGCGACCCAAACTGGACGAGACAGCCTTGCAGTTGGCGGGCCCCCATGCACGAACACGATGCCAAATTCACCGCCGGCCAACCACGGCCGCTCGTTGACTGCCACTAGATCCCATCGGCCAGCACTAACGCCTTCAGTGCAGCTCGTAATCAAACATGACGGCAGACAAACATTGTCTTGTTCTGTTTTTGGCCCTCTACGCGCCTGTCCTAAATTCATCTCTCCTGTTGGCTTTTCTGGCTGCAGTGATGGACGAACCACTCGTACCCATCGCCAGCCTGCTGGGAGACACATGGACTGGCACACTGATGGACCAACAGACACACTTGAGGGCCTGCGAACCGCTCCACTTGACTTCACTCTGCCTGAGTCGTGGAAATGATGACCTCGACAATATTCCACGTGCAGGGGGCGGTAATGAACCATTCAACCCACTGACCAACCTGGTCCATTGAGCCTGTTCAAGGAGCCAGTGCTCAGCAGCCAGATCGAGTAACCTTCCCCCGACTGCTGAAATAACAATTCCAGTCACTGTCATCACTGTCATGTCCTGGACTCCTGTGTGTACTGTGTAAGTAGTCCAAGTCATTCATATGCCATGTCGTCATGTGTATAGGGATGCAGTCGTGCCGAGACAGGTATGTACTGTCTTGACCAGATGAGTGACACGGGACGCGGGGAACCGTATCGATAGGCTGTCTGAGACGAACGTCGTGCGTGCAATGCGGAGAGCAGAGGGATGATGCTGAACACTCGCTCTGATCTTTTCAGTCGAGTGCATGGGCCACTGGTGGAGGTGACGAAACTGCATCGCTCGCAGCTGGCACCCACGTTTCTCCACCATGGACGAAGCCCACCACCAAACCCCAAGAACTTGGCTTCCAGGTACGCTGGCCTTGACAAGAACAAGCTCGTTGTCGACTCGCACTCGAGACGAGGCAGTCCACATGTTGCATAGGAGGTGTGGTCTTGGGTGTGGTCGTAGTTGATGCCAAGACCAAGCTCTTTCTTCTCCTTGCTACCATGTCACAATACATACTATGTGCATTCCCATTCCCGCCGCCGCATAGATGCATCAACCTATCATAACGGCCTGTATACATATCCAGGCCTTTGCGGCAGTACCAGCGAAGAGTGGGGGGCGCCTGTTGGTGAATCGGCGCGGCATGCGCTAATCCCACGATGGTGAGATGGCGGATGAAGGCAGGCCGGCGCGTGGAGAGGAACGCCTCAGGGTCCAAGTGGCCAGACGCCATCAAACAGGCTGTCGCTTGGCCTTTGTCCGTGTTTGAGACGTCGGATCGTTTGATGCCTTCCGCTTGCTTGACGCCAAGTGTAGTAGGCCTCGTGCCGTTGCGACAAGTCGACTCCTGAGGCTGTTGCCACTTCTAGAAGCCCTCTCGACACACGTCAAACGTAGTCGGCCCCGGGATGTGCTGTCTACTATGTACATGGCAAACGACGATCCGTCACGTCTTGTACCACCACGGCACGATAAAAGAAAAAGACCTGTCGAAGAGCGGTGAGGCTGCAACGAGACCTGTCAAGAAGCAAAGCATGCCAAACTGCTGACAAGGCCACTGAGGCGCCATGTTCTCTGGCTCGCTACCCAAGCAGCCGCCTACCAAGTTTGCTTGCCTAGTCGAGGGCTTAGAATGTGGTACAGTGCCAGCGCAACATCCACTGCTGTGAACACACGCCCGAGTCCAGTGCACCCTGTGAAGCCACGATTCCGAATGCCAGCCTCGCATCGCCGACATGCACCAGCCCTTTCTTTGCCGTGGGCCATGTTCGTGTGTAGGTATGCTGTCCTGGTCATGACAGGGAGCACTCTCCAACGAGGCCAGTCTTGGATCCTCCAGGTCACGAGAGGGGAAGAGCATGTAGGTATTGTGTAGCATGCGAGACCAGGAAACGTAGCCACCAACGTAGCTATCGTACCTGGTGCAGTACCCTAGGGAATCCAAGAGGCGCCCCATGGATCTGCTTCAAGGCGGGTGCAGCACTAGCTGGCAACGAGTCCCGAAGTGCATTGTGCTGTTCTGTTCTGTTCCACGTCCAGCACGGCGTGTTCTGCCTGGCACATGGGCAGCAGGTAGACAACTAGTAGATGAGCCCAGGCAAACATGGAAGAGGAGCAGCTGCAATGAACAGACAGATGGCTGTGTAGGGTAGGGCCGTAAGGGTGCAAGCAGGCGGCGCTTGGATGCCTCAGGGGCTGGAAGCAGTGTTTCACGAGAGGCTTGTACTGTGTACATAATCAAGCGTGTCCCTGTCGATGCGAGGGCAGCGTGTCTCAGCTCTCATCGCATCGTCGACATCGCGCGTCTAACAGAGTCTAACAGAGTCTAACAGAGTGGCCCAAGTGCGTGCCGCATCGATCTTGACACGACTTGGCGGTGGTCGCAACGCAGTGGCAGCACTGAGCAGCGCAGCATCATCGTGTGGTCCTGGTGATATACAGCCGCCGTGTCTGCAGCAGCAATAGTCACAGAGCGAGTGTCGTCCTTCTTCCCTCCCCTTCCCTCTGTCACTCACCGGCAAGCACCGCTCGACGGACATTGGAGGTGCAGGCGTGTGGCTTAGCGTCCATAGTACCTTTTTTTCCCCAGCGGACGCTATCCATAGCGGCCGATCTCTGGTCTCGCCTACTGTCGAAGCTTGGGCACATGGGGACATCTTCACCAATCTAACCGTCGTCGCCGTCGCCGTCGCCGTCGCCTGCTGCCCACTTCCATCTTGTCTGCCAGCCTGCCCGCCAGTTTGCTTGCTTGCTTGCTTGCTTGCTCGTCTGCAACTCCACCGCTCCTAGTCCGCTTCCTTCGTTCCTTCCTCTTTCTCTCTCTCTCTCTCTCTCTTTTCCTCTCTTTCCTTTCCTCAACCCTCTCATCCTTCACCCAGCACACTCTATTCACCTTACACACCTTACTACCGCCTCTACAACCACCACCTCATCCTATCCCATCCCGCCAGAGAGAGAGAACACCCAGCTCGTCGCTCCTCCAACGCCGCCGCCCGCCCGCCCTATCTCGACAGCCCGCAGTGGTCTGCATTCCGCAATCACTTGGTCGCTCGCCCTTGCGTCCCCACCCCGCTGGAGAGCTGCCGTCAACACCCTGATGCGTTCCCCGCCTGGCGCGCAAGACCATCGCTTCGAGATTAGCATGCACAGCGGTTAGAAGACCCATTCGACCTTACACAGACCCAAGGGCGCTCGCGGACCTGCACATATCAACCCGCACTCCCTCCCTCTTGGACCCGCCAGGCAGCATCTCTCCCTTTGCTGGCCGCCGCGTCCCCTGTATACACATTCTTCGTATATTCTTCGTCGTTCCCTTGTTTTTTCCGCCGCTCGCTGTAATTCTGCTGGGTGAGTGCGTTGCTCTCCTTCTGTTTCTTGTTTCCCCGCCACCTCAACTCCCCACTACAAACGTCTTATTCTGCTTACTGACCCCCCACAAAGGCCTAGTTCCAGTTCTTGCCATCAAACGCGCACAAGCTGCCTCTTACGCACCCACTGAACCTCTCGTCGTCTCCGCATTGTCGCATACGGGTTACTCCCTGCCTAATTTAATCACCCATCTCGATCAGCAACCCCCCAACTTTCGCCCTCTTGATGGATTCTGCATCGGGCGTCTTGAGCCGCAACATGGGCACCATGGCAGGCAATGTGGGTGGTGGTTCCCTGCAATCTTCGCGGCCACTGAGACTGACGGAACCCTCGCAGACGCGTTCACGCGACTATACTGGCGGCATTGCGCTCAACGGTGCCGACAATGAACGCTCATCGCATGCGTCTCCCTGGGGAAATAGCATTTGGAATACCACCAACGCCACCTCCACCTTGGGTTTTGGCTTTGGCTCTGCAAATCGAGACAGTTCACGAACGCGAGGTACACACTCTGGAGAGTTTCCTTTCGCCACAGAAGCTTACTTGCGCACAGAAACAACCAACTATGACCTCACCGAAGGCAAGACGGGCTCAGGCTCGCTTGTCGCTGACTCTGAGACGGAATGGAGACCCAGCCGCTCTACCTGGACAGACAAAAGCTCTACCAATGGTCCTCATGCCAGAAGCTCTGGCGTATCACCAGCACGAAGGCGATCGATTGCACAGCAGTCTCAGCAGTTCCCAGACAATACTACATCCACCTTCTTTTCTGTCCCACGCACTTCAGTACTTGGTTCAGGTGCCGTATCCAAGCCTCCTAAACCGCTGCTGGACCCTACTTCCACAAACTTCACCTCCTCACGCCAGGTAGATGCTCTTACCACGGGCTTTGCCAACTTTGGCTTCAGTCAACCCGAGTCCACCCAGCAACGATCCGATGGTGGAGTAACTTCTTGGCCTGACGCAGCATCTGTACATTCACCCAATGACGACCGTCGAAGCACCTCGACTTCGGAATACTTTGCACCCTCAAGTGGCGCCCCATCTCGCAATGGAAGCCTACCACCCTCGAGGCATGGAGCAGAACCCAATCAATACGGCCAAAATGTAGATGCCTTTGCTCGCTTTGCACAAGCCGCTCCTCGTCAAGCATCTTCGTTTTCCCACGCCAATGGTCGTTCTTTCCAGGAACGTAGCGGTTCCATACAAAGCGAATCGTTTTACACGTTGAGTCGTTTGGCCATGGAGCAGGAGCAGGAAGCCCGCTTGGCTCACAGAGGATCTTTGAGCATCAACGGCTTCAACCCAAGCGTTAGCAGTGCTGGAAACGAACCTAGCGTACCTCGTGATAGCTACCCAGAGTCGCAGGTTCCTTTGATCACAAACGATGCGAGCTTCAGAAACGGCACCTATACGCCCGACAGCTATGCAAATAGCCAACTGAATGATCCAAATGTCCAGTTTCGCACCTTTCAATTCGACAACCGTAGTGCTCCCAATGGCTCGGGCGTCCGCCAGAGCCCATTCTACTCGAATATCCACACTCCCCCAGTCTACGACCGTCTTAACCCTTACAGTAGCGAGCAGACCCTTTCGCATCCCAACAATCTTGCCCTCGTGCAGAACAAACTGGCAGGCTACCAGATTCAACAAGAACGCCGTAATTTTGTACCGACCAACCAGTTCCACCAACAACAGTTCCAACACATTCTCCCAGCTACAACACTCCGACACCCTTATGCATATCAATTTGCAATGCCAAATGGCGTGCCTATCAGCGCCCTTCCACCTCATATGACAATGGCATCCATGACCCCCATGATACCTGTGGCACAGCCGCCTCGCGGACCAAGAGATCAACATATGGGTGACGGTACGGCAATTTTAGGCCTCAAGCTAGCAGAGTTTAAAAGAGAGAGCAAGACCAATAAACGATGGGAGTTGACAGACATCTATGGCGACGTCGTTGAGTTTGCTGGTGATCAACACGGCTCTAGATTCATTCAACAGAAACTCGAAACAGCCAACAGCGAAGTCAAAGATAAGGTCTTCAAAGAACTCGAATCAAACGCCTTACAGCTGATGCAAGATGTATTTGGCAACTATGTGATCCAGAAGTTTTTTGAACATGGCGATCAAACTCAAAAGAAGATACTAGCGGCCAAGATGAAGGGTCATGTGCTCGCGCTTGCAAACCAAATGTATGCTTGCCGAGTTGTTCAAAAGGTAAATTCATTGCGTTCTGTAATACGAAAATATTGACTAACAACTCCAGGCTCTCGAACACGTTCTTGTGGATCAACAGGCCGCTATGGTGAAAGAGCTTGAGAAAGATGTGCTCAAGACTGTCAAAGACCAAAACGGCAACCATGTCATCCAAAAGGTCATCGACCGCGTGCCCATGGAGCACATTCAAGTCATTGTTGAAGCTTTCAGAGGTCAGGTCGGGCCGTTGTCGGTCAATTCCTACGGATGTCGCGTAATTCAAAGACTGCTAGAGAAGGTCCCTGAGCCTCAACGGAGATTTATCCTAACAGAACTGCATGCCGAAGGAGCAAAACTCATCACCGACTCGTACGGAAACTATGTCACTCAGCATGTCATTGAGCATGGCCTACCTGAGGACCGAGCCAAGATTGTCTCGCTTATCAAGGCTCAATTCCTTACCTTTTCCAAGCACAAATTCGCAAGCAATGTCGTGGAAAGGTGCTTGGTATGTGGAGATGACGAACAGCGTCGCGAACTCGTGGATGCTGTCATCACAAAGAATGAGCGTGGCGAGAACAACCTACTCAATCTCCTCAAAGACGGATACGGCAATTACGTGATTCAAAAATTGTTGGAAACTCTAGGTCGCGAGGACTACGACGTGTTTGTCGCTGCACTCAAGCCCGAACTTGAAAAGGCAAAGAAGCTTATTTCGGGCAAACAAATTGTTTCGGTATGTTGATACCGCATCGCTGCGAAACGAAAACAGGGTATTATACTGACTACCCCTCAGGTTGAAAAGAAAATGTACCGGTACGATCGTGTTGATTCACCCACTATGCCTCGCGACGCCGCAGAGGTTCCATCGACACCAGCCCTTTCTAGCGCTGCCCAATCTCCCAAGAGCAGCTCACTTCCGAGCACAAATACTTCCACAGTCGACGATCCTGTACACTCTGCAGCTCCACTCGCAAAGAACGATCCTGTCGAGACTGGTGGTGTGGGCATCGAAGAATCTACAACCGAAGCCTAATATCGTTCTTCGACATATGCCAACGTCACCGCCAGCACCTACCAATACTGCATATTCCTTATTGCGCCAGCCATTCCACTTTGCGTCACCTTTCGGCACCTTCGGATGGCGTATCTGCTTTTATTTTCTGTTCATATATCATACTTACATTTTTCCATTCTACCCACTTGCGTATCATAGCAGGCACAGGCGAAAACGGCTGTCGATTTACTTCATTTCAGCATCGGGTAAAGATCTTCGCACAAAAAAGAAAGAGTTTCTGGGGTGGTCGGATTTATCTTGTCGAATATTTTACTTAAGGCATGATGTATCTTGTATGTGTGGCGTGGCTGGCGTCAAGTCGATAATGAGGACCAACACGGTTTATAGAAAGCCTTTCTAGGATACCATGGAAGGCGTGACGTACATGTATGACTGGGCGGGAAGGCGGGCTGTGGTTTATTCGAAAAGATTTCGAATGCACTACGTATATGACTTCATTGTCCCTTCGAGTTGATTTCCTTGTCATGTCTTGGTTTTGGAGTGGTGGTGTACAATTTTATAGCTTCTTACTAAACTACGTAATTCACTCGCAAACTCATTTCCCCTCGCCTGTGTTCCTTGAGCTGAGACTGACGAACAGAGATTGCAATTGGGTGAAGAGTGGTGATGGCTACAAGTGGAAACTTACCTACCTAGGTACGCCATAAATAAATGCCTCGGCATGACCTCATGTAGTCAGCGGAGTGAGCTTCACTCCGCAAGATCATACTATATAATCATTGGAAGTCAGGGATCAAAGCTAAGCACCATGCAGCGATCAACGGAAAGACTGTCTTCCATCTCAAAGCAATTTATATCAAGCAACATGGACAAAAACATCGCCCTGCCCTCTGAAGGTGCTCATGGTGAGATCGATGGTACTGCTACAGCTACATGTTATTGTGGAGCTGTTCAGATTGAAGTCCCCACCAAAGGCGATGGTCTTGTTGATACTTTTATCTGCCATTGCACGGATTGTCGCAAAATCACAGCCAGGTATGTTTGTTTCCCTCTTGTTATGTATCAAGATTGCACGGATTAATCAATTTCTAGCATGTTTGCCTCCAATTTCATCGTCAAAGACACTCATCTGAAGCATCTACGCGGCGAAGAAAAGCTCACCCGCTTCCGCCAAAATAATACCATTGCAACAGGCAATTACATGGAAAACAGCTTCTGTAGCGTTTGTGGAACACTCATGTATCGGCGTAGCAGTGGCTTTCCTGGTATGAGCATACCGCGCATAGGCACTATTGACGACCTTAAATTGCATGAGACTCAGTTCAGGCCACGCGTGGAGACGTTCGAGAAGGACCGGTGTGGATGGGTGAGAGCGACGGACGTCAAAGAGCACGTCGATGGGGCATACTATACTGGTGGAAAGGAGTGGAAGAGTAGCCATGATGGTGTTGGTGGGAGTAAGTAAGGTCAATATCAAAACACTTCTTCCTATCACTTCCACAACCGATATCATACGTATTCATCTTCGAAAGGACAAGGGCACGCGGGCGTGCCAGACTAAATATTCTTGATCACGTCCCTGCAGGGAGCACATTCCTCCGTCAACCAGTCGCTTCCCCATGAATTATTCATGTACCTTCCAACTGAAGAACATCAGGCGTCACCCCTAAACACGCTAAGTTCCGCTTTCTTGTACTTCTCACTCTCCTGCTCTTCAATCTCAACCGACTCAATACTTACAAAGTTCGCTTCATACCTCTGTGTCCTCTCTATTAAAACTCTTGCAAACATTGAACACACTAAATATGCACTTTCCTGCAAACATTCTCGCGGTAGCGGGCTTTATTACGGCCACCCAAGCAGCCATCAGAGGCTTCAATTATGGAGCCCAATTCAATAATGACCAAGCAAAAACTTTGGTCGACTTTGAGTACGAGTTCAACGCCGCGAAAAGCCTCCCAGGTACGAATGGCTGGACCTCTGCTCGGCTTTACACGATGATCCAACACGGAACCAAAAACACTGTCATCGAAGCAGTTCAAGCTGCTATCAATACCAACACTACTCTTTTATTGGGTATGTGGGCGTCGGCTGGTCAAGATGTTTTTGAAAACGAGGTTGCCGCCCTGAAAGCTGCCCTCGTGCAGTTTGGTTCAAAATTTACCGACCTTGTTGAAGGCATCTCGGTTGGCAGTGAAGATTTATACCGTATCACTTCCATTGGCATCGAGAATGAATCTGGCCCCGGTGTTCAACCACAAGATCTGATCAAATACATCCGCCAGACGCGAGCAGCGATTCGTGGTACTGCTCTCGAGAAGAAACCGATCGGCCATGTTGATACTTGGACTGTTTATGTCAATGCATCGAACAATGAACTGATTACGAACCTTGACTTCCTAGGCATGGACGCTTATCCTTACTTCCAGTTTTCCATGGAAAACAGTATTGATGTTGCCGGTCGGGTTTTCTTTGATGCCTACAATGCGACCATCGGCGTTGCCCAGGGGAAACCAGTCTGGGTAAGCTCATACACCAAACAATTCGATATGAAATCCTGTTAACCTTTCTCAGGTTACTGAGACAGGCTGGCCAGTCAGTGGTCTGTCAATCAATCAGGCCAAGCCTTCTGTGGGTAATGCCCGCATATTTTGGCAGGAAGTTGTTTGCCGATTGATAGCAGATAAGGTCAATCTTTACTACTACACCCTCCAAGACGTCCAACTAGGGAACCCGTCACCCTCATTCGGCATCAAGCCAGGGGGCGACCTCATGGCAGTGAAGCCATTCTTCGATCTATCGTGCCCAGCAGAGATCAAACCTGTAAGCTACCTTTTACCTATGATCATCTCTTCCGCGTTATCACCCCTGTTTTCTCTTTTACTGTACAATCTTTGGATATCCTGGTCTATGTTCGCATATCTACTGTCCGCGGTTCGTTTGAGCTGCAATTGCGCTTGCAGAGACATCACACCTTCATGCATCGATTGGGATAAGCGATCGAGCTGGATTGCGCGAGCTAATGAGTATCCAAAGTCATCATCTCCCATCGCTTCCTCGTCCCAAACAAGAAGCAGTAGCAGCACGGTTGTTGTATCGACGAGCAAGGCCTCGATTACAAGTAAGAATCGTTGGGTATCTTGTGATATGCTTGATACTGATGATGCATAGTGCGTTCAAGCGACATGGCTCCCACCTCTCGATCCACGACTTCCACGCGATCTTCCTTTGGCTTCCGTCTCAGCGATATTCCAACGCCTTCTATTATACCAAAGAACTTACAGGGTCCGTTCGAGGCACCTAACCTGATTATTCCCATCGATAAAGCCAATCCAACCAAAGTCTTGGGTAACGGATTCACTGCCCAACTATCTCCGAACATATCTACAGTATTCGTGTTCGATGTTCGATCTGAATTCCAAGGCAAGATGTGTGATTTGGTTTTCTTCATGCCGCCTGTTTTGGTCTTCGTAGATCTGGCTCCTGTCAAAATTCTGTCACCCGGTGGCATCGACGTGTCTCGCGTCAGGACCCAGGTAACTTTAAGCGATATCAGTGCTAGTAGCGTTGAGGCCTCTGGGAAGGTGGGAGGTACACTTTCGATTGATTTTGCGGCACAGTACAACATTGGGCGGGAACCATGTGCAGCAGGTCAAAGGGTTGCGTACTTGGTCGAATCCGTCGGAGGCTTGGCCATGGACTTTTTCCAGATGACTTCACCGGCGTTAGGTCTCTTCATGATTCCCAGTTAGGTTGTTGAGCTGTTTGTTGAGATGGTGGCGGACATGCCATTGATGGCATGTGACTTCTGAATCATTACTAGGAGGTTGTAAGGGTCGAAAGAGCATGCGTCAAAAGGTCCAATATGTACTGGTAAAAGTTTTAGCCGCTGTAGATGTTATACGAATATTCACCGAATTGAAACCCGGGCTGAACTCTTGGTGTTGATATTGCTAACAAAGTGGGAATTTATCCTTTACTTGTAAAACTAGTTCTTGCCCAGTTACATCACTTTTCACCACCACCCACGTCAACGTGTCTCACAAGTAGTGAGCGTAGTATAAACAAACACAGCAAACTTTCCGCATACGGAACACAGCAAAACAAGCGTTGTTACCCTGCGGCGGTTCGCCAGAGTCACAGCCGCTCCCACCGACGTCATGCAAAGGGTCAAAGTCAGTCAGACACGCTCCCGTGCCACAGCAGCAGCTACACGCGTCGTACAAGCGCTGCATGGTGTCTTTCCCTACCGCGGGGGGGTCAAGGCCGAGGCGCGTTCTGTGCATGAAAGTATGCTGCGGGGAGAGAGAGGAAGAAGATATGGGGAAGGGGGAGGAGAAGGGCGGTCCAGGCCAGTCCAAGGAGAGTGGAAGGTATCCAAGACTTTTGGATAGGTCTAGACTTTTCTGCATATCAGGTACCACGCGCGTGGTGTCTATTTGAGCATTTGCCTTTTGGGGATGGGCTTTGTGCATTGTGCATTGTGCGTGGTGGGAGTGGGAGTGTGGTAAGCGTGAGGAAGGGGAAGGGGAAGGGGAGGTCTAGATTGCTTGGAGGTTTTATGCTCAGGATTGGGAAAAGGGAATTAGAAGTAAACAAAACATGAGTAGGAGTGGAAAGGATGAGAGTAAAAGATACAAGCCCATGTATTTATAGCCTCGAACCCTGAAAAGAACGTTGGGCTAGGTGATGGGAAAAGTGATCGACAGGACATCGCAAAGCTTAACACCATCAAGCTTGCGGCAACGCCGTTATGCATATTCTAAACAGAAACGCGTAAGAACGTTGTGCAGAGAAATAAGAAAGCGTCCTTTTGGAAGGGTGGGTCCGGGGCGGTCTGGAATGTTTGCTAGTTGTGCTTTGCAATGTGCATACGAGTAGGTTACACGGGGATACCGAGATAACCGGTGGGGTTTACGTGGAGATAATGAGGTGAAGGGAGGAGGTTAGGTGAATGAATGAAAGTAAGGTAATAAGGAGGACAGGAGAAAAGGGGAGAGATTTCAAGTGAAGCAAGGAAGGGAGAGGAAGAAGAGGTGTTGGGGAAGACGAATTCTATGAGGAGGAAATTGTATGTGCATAGATAAAGTTTCTAAAAGAATATACAAAACTATTTGACGCAGAAACGAAAGCTCTCCAGAAAACCTCAACGCAAGTTCAATATTTAAAATCCAAGGCAATCAAGCGAATTCAAAAGAAGGGAACACGCCAAATACGAGAAGAATAAACAACAACAAACCAAAACCCCAAAAGAACAAACAACCCGCCCTGTTCAATCTAAATCTTTTCAATCAGTTCCCGTTCCGATACAAAGCCCACATGTTCCTCATTCTCTCCACTTGCAATTTGGTAAAGCCTTCATAGCAACTATCCCAACTGTAGTCCATGTAATTGTGAATCGGATCCGCCTCGTCATTCTTGTACATGGCATCCGGACAGCTGCGCTTCGGTGGACTTGTCGGACATCCATCTGTCGCTGTGCTCTCGACAGGTGTATCGTCAATGTAATCTCCCGGTCCATCGCACGAGTAGCCCTCAAACGTATGTAGCAGACCTAACCAATGGCCCGTCTCGTGAACGGCAGTTTTGCCCGCATTGTATCCACCCATGTCGCCGCCGGGCATGGTGTTTGCGTTGACATTGCAGCCGTCGTTGAAATACACGGACGGATTGTTCTTGTTGCTATTGCCCAGTGCGCTGGGAAGCGTGCAACGTCCAAGCACAGAGCCATCAAGGTCGGTTTGGAAGTACAGATTGAGCGTGCGATACGTTCCCTGGCGCAAAGCCTTTTTCATCGCAGTATCATCGTCTTTGAGTCCCACGGCCCAGGCGTCGTTGGTGTTCCATGTGACGTTGATCAGGTTGAAGGAGATGTCGTAAGGTTTATACGATTCGTTCAGAACGTCAATTTGGGCCGATGGCATGTCGTTGGTAATGCTGCCTTTGTTGGCGGCTTTGGCTACAACGTGAAAAACGGTGTCGATAGTGATGGGTCCAGTATTGCTATCGCGGGCTGCAAGGGCGGCGCGAGCTGCTGGCGATCCTGCCGTTGGTCCATTGTGTAGCTCTTCAATTGCTTTGATAAAGTCGTCGGGCGCATGTGCTGTATCCGTGCCGCAATCAAAAGCGGGTTTGGGAGCATCGCCTGCTACGGCTAGGATGCCGAGTGAAGCAGACGCAAGGAGCAAATGCGGGAGCATGAGTTCGGTAGCGGAGGGACGCTCAATGGGTCAGGAATGTATCCAGAAAAGTTGACGACGGTACTTGTGCTACGAATGCCTTGTTTGCAGTGGGCGAAACCAGTGTTTTAAGTGGCAGTAAATCGCAGGATTGTGTTGACTCTGTTCAAGTTGCACAGAAATCATTTGAGCGGACGCGTTCTGCGACTTATATCTTCTGCCACATGGCAGTCTGGATTCCTCAGTCTCAGAATGTCCACGGCGGTCCATGTTGCCAGCCGTTTCGTATCGTCATCCCGCCTGGATAGAGCTGCTGAAAGCGGGTGAAGTTGCATGAGACATGTCTGAGGCGTCAATCCGTCAGATGGGATTTGACAGGCCGCTTGACAAAACCTGCAGGTCAAGTCTCAAATGGGAATAGAGAATATTGAACAATGATGATTGCATTGAGAAGATAGAAGAAAGACCATGGTCCAGTCACTTTGCTAAACACCTAAACTCCGGGCCCTCCACAGACCGCTGCTTGAGGATTATACAATGCCAAAAAAGAAAAGGTCCAGATTGTAGTCGTGATCCAGAGAGTACAAGTTTGCATGAAAAAACAAGATGACAAAGGGTTGCCACCCGGGGAACGGGGAAAGAAAGATTCTCGTGATACCAATCATGCGCCGCCCGTGTGGCGTCCGGTGGTAGTCGCCGTACTAGGCTGATCGTTGTTCCAGGTCAAGTAAGTGTGGTCGCCGAGTTTTCTGAAGAGTTTCTGTTAGTTTGCCAGTCGGTGAATGTGGATCATGGGACAAAAAAGCTCACCTTGGCTTGATAAGGTGTGTGGCGAGGAATACGGCGCCGAGTAAGATACAGAGACCGCCAACAACAATGTACGCAATGCCGAGGAAGGGGTTTTTGCCACCCATGACAGTGCGCGTGGAGATGAGAATGGATTTGGTACCACTGTACTTGTCGACAGGAAAGCCTAGAACTTTGTGTCAGCTTACAGCCTCAATTGTCTTGCGCATAAGAAAGTATTACTGTCAAAAATCCTCAAACGGTAGGTGCCTGCCTTCAACTCGTGCGTGTCATTGCGCTGTGCTAGCTTGCTAAAGGTAGGCAATCCGGCGGTTCTCATCCAGACCTGGAACTGTTCCCACGTGTGCAGGTCGGGAAGGTGATTCAAAGAGCTGTAGCTCCCGTTGGGGAACTGTTCGCGCCAATTGAGCGGCACAGCTACCTGATCTGGAGTGTAAGCGGTCTTGCCGTACAGATCGCCTTCATGGGCCCACGAAGTGCCGGCCGTGGTCATGTTGTAGAAGATCTGGGCTTCATTATCGCCGGCCGAGCCTTGTCCTAAGGCGGTCAAGTTGTCATATGTGTCGTTGAACATGGAGTTTGCAATCAGTCCACAAGGGTAATAAGGCTTGCCTGTCTCTTCGTCGACCTGGAGGGGATTGCAGTCGCCGGATCGGATGTCAGCGGCGCTCTTGGCGTGGCCTTTGAGCTGGTCAATGTCGACCGACTTGACGTAACGGCGGTGATTCTGGTAGAAATTTGTGAGACGGTAGTAGAACAGGATGGGAGGGCTGATGTTATCGGGTATGTTGAATTCTAGCACGCAGACATTTCTTTGTGTTGTATGGTTGGACATTTCCCATGTGTAGTTGGCGCGGGTATGGCCCCATCGAGGGTTTGTCGACATGGGCTTTTTGAAGACGGCGTCTACGCGACCGGAGGGGACATCTGAGAATTTGGGTGCGTCCGCGGTGAGGTCGACTTCTGGCGACAGCTGCATGCAGTTTGTGTAGTTGATGGCGAGTTCTTGGACCTAAGACACCGTAAGTGACCATACGCAGTATTTCCTGGACGACTGAGAGGCTGACCTGCTCACTAGCATACAGAAGCAGACCGCCAATGGGTGCGAATATGATGCCGACGACGAAGAAGAGCGGTAGGACCGTCTTGGGGGTTAAGATGGGCCTGTAGAGTGAAGAGTCGGGTCAGCCATTGCCCTTGAAACTGCCATTACCCATTACCAATCCACCACGACTGCGACATGGCCATGTCTGTCCATAACACAACCGGAGGGGAATCACATACTGCCATGCTTTCAATCGCTGCTGCCGGAATGCGGTATCTACACAGTTGCATCAGCATCGCTCTTCCGGGCACATTGCGCAGGGGGGGTTGTCGGGGAAGCATACTGGGCGGTCGCTTGCTCTTGGTCTTCTTGGGCTCTTCGCGATGGGGATCCTGGCTGGAGATGGAATCGGTGGGCTCGACCTGCGGTGGTTGCGACATGGCGACGGGATTCCGCGCGACTCCGCAGCAGTGGTGGTGGTGGGGGAGAAGGTCTGGCGTTGCAGGCGCTCGCTTTCTGGCTGATGTTGAAGCTGAGGGAACTCGGCGGGAACCTAACGGACATGCTGCGTTCCCGATTTAGCGTCCCGCCGCGTAGACTGCTGCGCCCGCGCCACCAAGGACCCCAGTGCCTCGTACCTCATACACAATCACAGTCATCACCCTCCGTGCCTCCTTGTCCGAGCCTCTTCCCTATCCGCCGCATTACTATCACCTGTGGCTGTTGGAAAGATGCGCTACCATGTTATGATTTCAAACGCCATGCAATTGTCATAATTAGTCACTCGTAGACGACACAGGGTCTGGCATGTGTTCATGTGTGTGTATGTGTGCATATGTTATTGCTTGCATTTCATTCTAAGACTGCCTGTCCACAAAGGGGGGGCTAGGAACATCAATTCGTGTTGAGTTGGGGGTATCGCATGCCAAAACAAAGGAAACCTCAAAAGCTAGCTGGAGAGTCCAATAAACGCCAGGGGCAACTGAATCCGTCTTCTGCCCCTTTCAAAACCAAACAATAACGCCCCCTTTCGTCAAACCATGCAGAACAACAACCATGACAAGGACGACGATGCCGAACATGGCAATCGTCTCCAGGAGCGAGTGAGTGCTCAGTCTGATCCAATCAATGAAATCCATATACCCGTTAAAACACCAGTGATACCTCATAGGCCTTATGCAAACTGGGGCTCTACTCAACGTAGCCAATCGTGAAATCATAAAAGAAAAGTGCGAGAACAAAAGAACAAAGAATCAAGGTGAGGAAACATCAAGGCATGAGCTGCTGCCTCAGCGCTCAGAGATACTGGCGAAAGTACTCTGGATTGAACCAGCCAACCCGATCGTACGCCTGCCAAAGCTTGCTAGCCTTGTTGACGTCAATCTTGCACGCTTGCTGAGCGTCTGTCTTGCGGAACTCCTTGCCAATCTTCAGTGCTTCCAGGCGGGCTTGGAAGACGCGACGCTTGCTGCAGAGGTACGTTGCGCAGTTGAGGCGCAGCGTGGCAGCCAGGTTGAGTTCGGCCTCATGCAGCATGTGGCGGTCGACATCGTTGGACAAGTCGAGAGGCTGGCCCTTCCATTCAGCCTTGAGAATCTTGCCGTTGCCCTTGGGGAGCGTATCTAGAGGCGGGCAATAGTCGGGAAGGGCATTGTAGTCAGTGTCGTCGCGATTGGTGACTGGTCGCGCAGGCTTGGGCGATACTGATGCCTGCAAGGGGTCGAATGACTCCAGGGCCTGCATCTGAGGAGTGCGAATGGGCTTCGACTTGGGCACCCGGGGAGCGCGTGCTGTGAGCCGTGGGAGTGCGACTTTTGGCTGGCGAGCCCGCGATGATGGGGCAGGAGCGAGTTTCTTCAGGGCCTGCGACTTCTGAATACCGGTAGGCTTCTTGCCGTAGTGCTTCTCATAGTTCCTCTCCTGGCGCCTCCATTGGGCGAGATTCTTGAATGCGTTTTGGAAGACGGTGGAGTGAAATGAGACAGTGAGCTCATACTCTTCGCGAGTAGGCTTGGTTTCCAGGCGGGCGTAGTCGACGGAATTCATGTGTGCAGTGATGACGTCTTGTGAGGCCGGCTCAGTGGCGTCCATGGAAGGGAACAATGGTTGGTCTGGCGCAATGGGCACGGCTGCGTCACCCGAGACGAACAATTGGGGATCGCGAGCGCCCTGCACTTCGCTGTAGTCCATGTTCTCTTTCTGCGAGGATGGTGGTTCGTAAGGGGAGATTGGGGGAGAGGCGTAAGCTTCGTTGTTGGCGGGGAGGATCGCCTGGTAAGCTGTGATGTTGGCATTCATGGTCGACTTTGCCCCATGTGAAGCAAATGAGGACAATGGGGAGGGGCCAAAAACGGGCGCAGCAGACGAGCCAAACGACTCTGAGCGTTTCATTTCTGGTGGCGACAAGAGTGAGGAGACAGTCAGACGGTGGGCGGGGAACGTCTTTTGAGGCGTGTTTGCCATAGTGAGCAATTGAATGCTAGGAGAAAGAGAGAGAAGAGGAGAGGAGAGAGAAGGTTTGCCTGGGACGAGACAGGCGCGGCGGCGGGGAGGGTGTATTTAAGGGATTCCAGGCAGCAGCGTACAATGCGTAGTCAGCCCGGGGGTAAGAAAAGGGTCGCAATTGCGGCGAGGCAGAGGAGGGCGGCGAGTCTGAATAAGACTATTGTGGGATTGGTAGCCTTGGGCGTGAATAGGTGGCGAAGCCCGCGTTTCTATGGAGGAGGGTGGTTCGGTAGGCAAAGCAGACCATGGAACGCAGTGGAAGCGCGCAAGAGCCAATGGAGAGGGCAATTGCTTACAGATTGGGCGCGGCGACAGGTCAATTACTAAGTGGCAGAGCAATTGAAGGGGGCAGCGGACAACGGAGATAGGACGAGCAGCAGGAATGGCAAAGCGACAGAGAGAGAGTATGAGAGAGAGGGCTCTCGCGCATGGGCCGGGGAGGGTGGAGTTATAAAGCTCGCACACCCACAGCGGCCATGGAAGAGTGGTAAGTTAGGGTGGCAGCGGGTTTCAGCAGGGCAGAGACACATGACCGCTTCTTTGACGAGACATGTGGGTTGCAGGGCAAACAAAGAGGGTGTGGTAAGCGCGCCCGAGTGCTCAGGTGGCCGGCTTTGATCCCTCCAGGCAACATGAATGAAGGACGGCGGGCCTTTGATGCGCATCTGGCGCGCGGCCGGAAAGGGAGCGAGCGAGTGAGTGGCAGCAGTCGAGTTGCAGGCAGGCTTACGAATAGCCATTGTGGCTAATGAGAAGGGGGTGGAATGGCAGCGAAACCATGGGCGCAGCCAATCAATCCCGCAGAGGAGTTGAGTCACACAATCCAGTCCCGTTCAATCCAGTCATTGATTTGGGGAGTGGTGGGCATTGGGTAGTGAGGATTGGGTATGCCTACTACTCGACGGGGTGGCTGATTGGGTTGTCTGTCTGAATGGGGTGCTCCATTGGGGGTGTGAATGGGGAGGGCCCTTGGTTCCTTCCTCAAGTGGGTGGCTTTCGTTCCTTCCCTCCACGCCAGGCCTAGTCGCCCAATCCGGCAAGGCGCCCTTCCGCTGCCCGACCGCAACCACAGTTTGCTGCCATGACACCACGCATCACGCATCTCGCATCTTGCATCTTTTGCTCCTCCTCACCCACCGCTGCTGCAACACCACGTCGCCGGCCCTCCTCCACTCTTTTGGCTGGAGATTGCTGTCCCCCATCGCTGCGTCATCGCCTCGACTGACCTCTTCGCTGTGCAAGCGAGCCTCGTACGTGTTACCACCGTCGCACCCACTTGCCGTAGCTGTAAATGGTAGCCTACTTGCCTACGCCTGCGCCTACGCCAGTGCCAGTGCCAGTCCAAGTCCTTCTTCTTCTTCTCCCAGCAATTGTCCCGCCGCTTCTGGCCTGACGGGCTTGACCGCCATCAAGGCCAACAGAGACCATGGGATGGTTCCACATGGCTCCACTTCCATCTCAGCAATTTATTACTTTGTGTCGTTTTGGATGCTGTCCCTCTTTGGGCAATTGCTGCGGCCATTGGCTGCCTCGTTGTCCCCAATGCCACTTCATCTGCTTGCCGGTCTTCAACAAGTGAAGCATGTCGTTGAATTCCTCGGCTTGGGGTGCTCAACACTCCAATGCCAGCCGAAGCGCCCACCGTCATCTACCAAACACGAACTACTGACTCCCAGATGTGCCCGCGGATCATGGCCTGGTCTTGTGACACGGACAGGTAGCCTGCCGGTCTGGTCGACGCCACCGCTGTAGTTGACGCCGGCCATGGGGTTCATGGCATGTCTTGCAGCGGCACAAATTGCCCACTCGCCCTCTGCATTGCATTCCCGTAACCCTACATACCCACATCCCCCTCCAACGTCTCGATTGGTGTGCATCCCGTGGGCATTGTGCTAGCATCCGGGTGCCCTCCTTCACATGCTTGCGACAGGCCTCAACAACGACTCGCCAGCCTCCTTGGACCAAGAAGGCTGCTCACGGGGCAATGCCCTGTACACCATCTTTGCCCATGGTGCGAGTGTCATCCGTCACAGCCCTAATTAGGGTTTCCTTATCTTATCGGTATTGTGGGGGAGGGGTATTCTACCTAAATCTGCCCCCATCTTCATCACAGCCCCTCATCTCAACCACTAATTACCACTCTTGTTTCGTCCGTGAATAGCACCGCACCGCACCGCACTGCACTCTACGCGCTCAGCGCTTTTGCCGCTTGCCCACCAGCGTTGCACAAGGCCGCCAATTTCCGAGCCCCATCGGTGATCTCCTACCTGGTCGCCATCCCACGGACAATTAGCTTTTGGGCTACTTGCCCCTCCTCTGTTCAATTTACTGACCAATTCCCCCCCATGCTAACGCCTAGACTGGGTTGCCGAGGGGTCATTTGCAGCGCGTCAGGTCAGGCTAGGCGTGATGATGCCATTTGACGCCAGTGCCCATTGTAGAGACTTTTGGCTTTGACGTAGCGCCTCTGCAGCTACTGGACGCAATGCAATCACTGCTGGGTCTTGCTTTGACAGAGTTGCCCGGTATGCAATGCCTTGATGTTTGCGATCTGCGTTCCCGGGGGGGCCGCAGCTGAGGTGGTCAGCCCGATAGGTCAATGGAGCAGATGACCCTGTCGCCTGCTCCCCTGCCCTCAGACGATGCGACACTTGGGAGTCCCTGCAGCTGCCACGCTCCCGACCCTGCCGTCCAACATTGCCCGCCGCAGGATCTTGTTTCGAGGCTGAGACAAGAGTCAATGTGAGCAGAGAGGGCCCCTTGTCATGGTCCATGGATCCAGTCCAGACAGACATGCGTCACAGCGAACACGCAAGCAGACATGGCTAGACGCTTCGTACGAGAGGAGTCATGTCGGGTTCACGGCCCTGCTGAGAATAGAATCGTGGCAAGGCCCGGACAGCGAGCGAGCGCAGTCAGCCATCCGAAACGAGCCAGCGCTCGATGCCGTCATAGAACAACGCTAGAACCCATTCCAAGCCAAGCCAGGTTCAACTCTGTGCCATTGGGGCGTGCTGAGGTATCGCCGTCCGAAGCCTGACTCTCCAGCGCTTGCAATAGCAACCATGAACAGATGGTAGACTGTCGAGATGCCACACAAGGTCAATGGCAGAGTCGGAGGGCGCAATGCATTTCCAAGCAGTGAGCAGTGTTCTCGAAGCTTACGCATGGGCCGCCCTACTTTCCCCAACTCGGCGCCATCCTGAGCGATCTCCAAAACTTCACGTGCCTTCGTGCCCAAAGCGTGGCGCTATCCCCACAGTACCCGTCGCAGCTTCCCCAACCTTATTTTGACCATCGAGCATTTTGTCCAGCACGTCATCTTCTCCATCAAGCATCAATCCATCATGCCATTTGTGCGTGATTTGCCATGCCACTTCCCACGTCTCGGGCCTTTGTGACGCAGCTGTTTGACTCGCTTGCTGAAAATTCTCCTCCCCAGCCTTTGCAGACAGCAAGTGGTGCGAACGTCTTGAAGGACATATCGGAAACGACCAAGAAACAACTCCTGTCGCTACAGGTGCTGTTTCCAAATGAATTCCTCCCAGCGCTAGACCTGCTCGACCGCAGTCTTGTGACAAGATTCATACTGCTCGACACCCCATCGAAAGATGACCAATCCACCACTACCATGAGTCAAGACACCACACCCCATCACCCAACCACTGAACACCCAAACCCAAAACTTCTCGGTGACCTAGAAAACACTGCAAAACCTCACGACACCTTCCTCAACACAATCTACTACGTCCGCTCCGCACAACTCCGCCCTTCACGCTTCACATCCTCTTTCCACGACCCTCCCACATCTTACGAAGTCCGCCTCCTCGCTTGGAACTGCACCTGTCCCGCTTTCGCCTTTGCTGCTTTCCCGGCGATTCATCCCGAACCTGATATACCTACTCTTCAATCTTACCCAATTCACACTTCTACAAACACAAATGCATTGGGAGGAGATGGAAAAGGAAATGGGAAAGAAGTGTGGTCCTTTGGTAATATCTCTTTAGGCACGCACATTCCACCCGTTTGTAAGCATTTACTTGCTTGTGTGTTGGCGGAGAAGTGTGGGGGTTTGTTTGGAGCGTTTGTCGAGGAGAGGGAGGTAGGTAGGGAAGAAGTGGCGGGTTGGGCGGCTGGGTGGGGGGATTGAGATGGGATTGCGAAGAGATGTGGGGGAGAGAATGATGAGTGAGAAGGTAAGGAAATGAGTGGAAGAGGGAATTGTTTGTTTGAAGAAGCTGCATTTGATACCCTGCCGTAGCAGCGCGGCTTGATATGAGATTTATAGAGAAGCACAGTGCAAGAAAATCAACGAATTCAATATGAAGATATCACTCATGCACACTCGCAAGTTTCGGTCATTGTTCTTTATCATGGTATTATTCATGTTTGATCTATCATGCCATTATGCCGTGGTGCCCATGTGCCTTTTGAGTGATCAATTCAGCTCAGCTCGAGTCAAACACCCCACCTCGCAGGAACAAACAAATGTCCGCAGAGATGCACATACACACACACAAAATAGGTATAATACATCATCACCTCAAGTGACATGTGTCATTCAATGTCTTAATCTTCTTGATTTTTCATGGCTTTGTTTCATCATTTCTTCTTCTCACTTTCCTTGCTCTTCTCTTTGCCCTTGTCGCCATCCTTGGCCTCTCCGTTTGTGGTCTCGGCCTTCTTGTCCTTTTCACTGTCCTTGCCTTCCTCCTTCTTTGCCTCCTTGTCCTCTGCTTGTTGCTTGTTCTGGATCTTGTTCTCAATCAGATCGTGGAACGCGGTGATTGCGCGAATCAAACTTGACAAGTAGATGGCCATCAATTGATCGTTTGTCTTGACGCTCATGGCGCGTGCGAGCTCGCCGTTATCGATGGCACCTGCTGCTCCAGCTGCAGGCCCGACGCCGTTGGTCGCGCCGCCTACAGGTGTTGCCTTCGGTGTGGACAGGTTCGGGAGGAGATTGAATACATCTTGCAAATTACCCAAGATGGCGTGATTGACGGGTAAATCTTCGTCAAGGACCTTTTGCAGGTATTGGCCAATATCGCGTAATCGCAGATGCAGACCTTGCAGCGACTGCAGTTGTGAGGTTATTCGTGTAGAAAGGGTGCCGACAGCAACGTCTCGAATGTCACGGAGAAGGTGCTCAACACCAATCTCTTCCGCCTCCTCAGCCTCGATTATTGATGGAGTGTGTACAAAAGTCTTTGAAGTTGTTGTGCCATCGTCCTTGATTTCCTCCACAGCGAAGTACGCATCAGTTGGTACACCAACTTCTTTTGGCTGCACGTCAATAATGACGAGCAGTGGGTTTGGTGTGTATCGCTTGAAAAGTTCGTTGACCTCAAGATCTGATGCCCGCAGCTTGGGACCTGTGTGATACCAGCCGATCAACTTCTCCCGCGCGTTGACCTTCTTAAACATATCGTTCATCGATTCGACGTAGTTGTGGTCCAAGAACCATACTGAGGGATCTTTCTCGTCTTCTTCGAATGGAACTACAGCTAAGTCAGCAAATTGTGGTCTCCTGCGCCCGCCATAGCCATCGTGTGTAGGCGGTGGCGGCGATTGAGGGCTTACGCACCCGCGAAGCTGTTTGATACCCGGACGTTCTTGCCATCGTTCTGTCCCAAAAGCACGCCAACTACTCGTTTCCGTGTTCCCTTTGCCTGGCGGCCGTAGTGATCTGCTGCGGAAAGGAGCACAAGCGGTGCGACCGATACGTTGCGAGTCACAAGCGACAGCGTCTCTGCTGTTGTGGCTGGCATCGTCTTGATGTGTTTTGTCCGTATGTGAGTCTAGAAGTGATGACGGGCTCGTACGGAAAGATGAGACGGCGGTTCGGGTGGTGGCGGGCAATAGTATTTGTTGGTGTTGATGCGGCTCCACGATGGTCATCGAAGCTTTCGGAACAGCTCCAGGATAGTCCGTGCGCCAGGCACGCTATGTGGGCGCCTGTGGAACTGCGATTTCACCATGCCAAAAGTCACCAAAGCTTTCGTGTCAAAATTTGAATCCAATGCTACAGGAAAAGTCACGAATTTAAGATTGGTATGAGAGCTTGTTTTACTAATTGATTTGTCCAGAATTGAATTATGTGGTATCCATAGAAAATGCTATACTGTATACATATCATGACAGGAAAGAAGCTGTAACAAGCCGGCAAAGCGAATGAACCAAACCAGTGATTCCCTTTAAAATCGTACAGTATCCCCAAAAGAAATTGTGAAGGTGCAGGTGAAATAATGCGTTTATAACGTTGCTGTGGGGAAGTAGTATTGGTCCCAGAGAAACTCGTAATCTTCAACGACACTACCAACCATGTCGAGCAGTGGCTTACCCTTAAGCTTTGCGGTAAATGCATGAATCCATGACCTGCATCTGGTTAGTTTTGAATTTTGTAGAATAGTGAATCAACACTCACTTGGTGACGTTCTCGTAGAAAGCACCACGCATCATCCACCAACCTAGTGCCCATCCTCGTTTCCTTAGCTCTTCACGTTCAAGACCAGTCAAGCCTCGCAGACCACCAGCTAGACGTTCTTGGAAATCTTTCTTTGCGAGTTGGCGTGCACCGTATTCGATGCTTACGCCGATCAGCCATGGCCTCCAGCTCTTCCTATCACCGCTGAAATGTTGCATAGCTAAAGCATAGGCCACTGGTCGCAAAATGTACAGCACCTCTGCCAATTCGCCTTTGCCATTAACACGGTGGAGGAGCGCTTTTGGAGGTTTAATATCGTCCGCAGTGAGTACCTTCGATAGCAGGTAGCTCGAGATATCTGAAGAGTCAGGCAGACTTGGCATTGAAAGTCCAGTCCGAGGCATGGTCCAGTTCTCTGATTCTACAGATCGTTCACTTGGTGGGGTATCCATGCCATCAGCCGATGCAGATGAATCTTCTAACGAGCTAGGATCGATTTCCCTTTGTGGCAGTGGAGGTGACAAAAGCGGTCTCGAGTTGGTCAGTCGTAGGAGCAGCAACCGGCACACAGCCTTGACGACCTCGATCAGCACGATTACACGCCATCGCACCTTTTCACCCTTCCTCTTGGCAGCCATTTCCCACAAAAGTTCTGTGTACTGTATCATCTGCAGGACGACGGCGATGCGTTTGTATGTGGGCGACTTCTGAGTCCAGAACTTGGTATATCTATGGTGCGGGGTCACGGGATGTCGTCGCGTCCCAGACATTTGTGCCATTGCTTTGGCAAGGAGCGAGTCATGATATAGGGAGAGTAACTGAACGCCGCTGTGTACTGTGTAGTCGTAAGCAACTTGCTGGGCGCGCGCATAGGTTCAGCTGGGCGCAATACGTACACGACTCGGACGCGATCTCTGATTCTCGAAAGCGACCTGATTATGGTAAGCTTGCTGTACATCTCAAACTATTCGAGCAGTAAGATTATGTACCAGGGATGATGTAGGTCAACGACCGCAGCGCCGACTCGATCTGTGACACGGCGCTGCTGTTCTTGGTGATGAAGTCAGAGTACATGCCCAGCCACTGCGCGGGCTGCGACAGCACAGCCGTTGTCCGTTGCGTCGCCTGCTTGTACATGTTGGTGATCAGGCGCCGCGATCCGCGGGGGGACTTGTGCGGGGTGTGGTGCTGGCGCAAAGTGGTGATGTACTGAGTGAATGGTCGTGGTGGGATCCAGGGGAGGTTGGTATGATGTATGGCGTATCGCGTGTCCCTGCCGAGGTTCGGCTACTCCTGCTTCCCCAGACAGCCAATCTCGAATCTATCTGACACCAAGCCCATCATGTGCAAACATGCGAGACCATGCGCAAGCTAATTACTATCGATTCGCAAGGCTATCTTAATTAGATAAAGGAAACCTTTTCATAGTTTCAACGTCCTCGAATTGAACATTTCTCCAAAATTGTACTGAAGACTGCACCTATTCACAATCACATGCAAAATATCCTCAAAGACTCTCATCTCCAAGACTCTCATCTTACAAGTGCCTCTTGCTGATTGATTAGAGGACGCGTCTGCCTACTATGCCGAGATATCAATGTTTCCTTTGAGGATTACATCTCACTGCTACAACAGCAATATTAAGGGCGAAGGGCGGTACCTTGACTCGAATAGGAAAAACCTGTCCGGAACATGTGACTTCGCGTTTACACATAACGCGTCTATTCACCTGCTCACCGCTTGCATATTACAAAGCTTCCAATATTTCGGGCTCGTAGTTGCCTGATTCTAGAAGTTAGGGCCTATTGACCGGCCAGAGCATAGCATAAAAGAAGACTGTACATCGCGTGCAAAATCTTGCATCTTTTTATTCTCTCAACTTCATACCAGCAACTGACAAAGGCACAAAGCGTATCAAGGTCCCGATCCAATCCATATCTTCATTATGACTTCCAATTCGACCCTACTCCGTATTCCCAAGCTGCCTATTGGATCTCAACACCAAGACCTCTTCAATGCCGCCTGTACCTTCGTCCACGAATACATGTGCCAACCCGGCCACGACAGCTCTCACGACTGGCAACACATCCTTCGCGTCCTCTCCAACACCAATCGTCTCTTTGCTGCCGAACTGAAAGCCAACCCCTCCGCCTCCTATGACACAACACTACTATTCCTGGCTGCCCTTCTGCACGACGTAGGCGACCGCAAATATGCCAAACCTGGCGAAGACGTCGAAAACCAAATATCTCTCGCCCTCACCACACGAGGCGCAACTCAGGAGTTAGCGGACAAAGTGCAAATCCTCGTGAAACATGTCAGTTACTCGCATGAAACGAAAAACCCACAGGCTGTCCAGGATACGTTGGCCAAGTATCCTGAACTGGCCATCGTGCAAGACGCTGATCGTCTGGACGCCATTGGAGCCATCGGAGTTGCCAGATGTCTTACATATGGAGGGGCCAAGTACCCTCATTTGCCGATGACGAGGGCAATTGATCATTTTGACGAAAAGTTGTATAAGCTTGAGGGTATGATGAAGACGGCTAGTGGGAGAGTCATTGCGGAGCAGAGGACGCGTGTTTTGGAGAACTTCGCGAAAGACTTTCAAAGCGAGGCTGAGTTGTCGTTTGAGTTGTCGTAATGGGGTTGTGATGTGGTTTAAGGTGTGGATCAGGATTGGGGGAGATTGAAACGTGAATGTGATGAATTTGGGACGATCACCGTACTCATGATTGTTGAACGAATTTGAAGACTTATATAGACTTGTCAATTGACCAACGCTTTGGCCCTACTCTTGACCTCCTTCAAATTCTTGTAGAAGCTTAACTAGCATGATTAACAAACAAAATTCACAGGTCCATGACATTAGCTGCTCAATATTCTAGTTATAGATTGTATTCTACACAGTTGTCTATGTATATGTCGTCAGACTAGCTATGTCCATCAGCTATGTCGCTTTGCAACGATGGTCACTGGCTCTTTTGCGTGCCATGTCCGTAGCTTTGGCTCGCCGATTACATCACCCTGTAGCAGTGTCTGCGTGTCACTTCTCAATCGCTTTCCGTCCTCTCCGCTGACAGTCTGCAGTTCTGTTTCGTCGATCATCGCTCCAATCTCGAATATGCCACTACACAGTGCAATGACACCCAGCTCGTATTCGCAGGTATCGTCTGGATTGAGGACTGGAAGTTTGCGCTGTAATGCGCCTGTCCATGAGAAGCGCTTGTCAAGATCCAGAGCGACACTATGGGGCAGATTGGCTAGGTGAGGTTGCAGCCTCAGTAACGGTGAAATGGGTCTTGTACTGCGATTATGGATCTTTGTCCTAAGTGTAAGAGGCTCATCAACTGGGGCGGCAAATTTTGTGCGACCAATCTGACGCACTATTTCCTGCCCGTTATTACTTGAAAAGTCAGATACGAGACTCGTTTCAAACTTCAAGTCGTCAAGTTTGATGGCTTCAACCATCCGTGGTGACAAGCGTAGCCCACGAAGTTCTAGGTCACCTTGTCGACCATTGCCATCTTCTCTCCACGTTCCACGTATCATTTTGAGAAGCTCTTGTCGATACCAGAAAGCTTCTCGACTGGCTCTCTCTGCTTCGGGCGATATTTTGCTGGCACTGACGACAAATTGACGCTGATTGGCGGGATTGAGGGATGGTATCGCGGCATGGCATTCCTTCAAGTAAAGTTTGGGCATGACCATGGCTAACCTGTGAACATGGCCAGGCTGTATAACCTCATCGATCTTATGCACGTTGCTCTCTTGCTCGTTGGCGGAATCCTTTGATAGCCCCGAAGATTGTAGACTCAAGGATATAGCAAGTGGATTTGGCCATGCATTGCGGAGATCCAACAGCAAGAGGCAATAATCCTCGTTAGGTCCGTTGTGACTAGGAGGATATATGATAGTTTCAATGTTTGAATCGATCGACTGGAGGGGAGCGGCACTAGACGGAGAGGCCTGCTTTGACCAGGCAAAATCGTTGGATAGTGGTACAATATCGGGTCTTTGAAGTTGTACACTAGCATTGACTGTGACTGATATCGGGACAGACACTTGACGAGTGAAGAATCGATCCTCGACCTCCGACCTCCTCTTGCCCAGGTTAGCGTAGTCAATCTGGATGGTAGCATCTGTAAGGCGAGGCCGCCCAATGAGCTCTATCATGAAATCCATCTCCTCACCAGGTGGTATGCGTGTGGCCTCCTCATCTCCATTTTTACACCAGCGTAGCGATGGATGATAAGCAAGCTGCACTTCCAGTTCATGCAACTCGGCAGATGGTAAATCTTTGTTAGTAGCAGCTGCTTGTAAAGCTGCAGTCGCAGAGTCTTGAAATGTTATGTGAACAAAGTCCACGGCTGTTTTAGAAGAGGTGTTCTTCACTGTGACTGTAAACTTCTTCCTCTCGCCTTCAAGCACCATGATCGACGATTGTGGTAGAGAAACCTTGGTGACGATGACAATAGGCTGATCAGGTATAACGTCAAAAGATATCGAATCTGGGATAGGCTCAGCTCCATCTACACGATCTATCAAAGGCGCCACAGCTGTTGAAGGTCGGGATGTTGGAGCACCCAGGCATGCCTTCAGGCCAATTCTCTTCATCTTTGGCTCTCGTGTTGGTTTCCAAGGATCGGGGAAGATTGGAAATAAACGCTCTCGACAACCAATGACCTTGACATAACATCCAAATATCTTCATGGTTCCCGAAGATCGCGCAATGCCAGCGATCTGAAATTTCTGCGTCCTGTATGGACCAAGGAAAAAATGCTCTTCTTTGGCCTCGAAATCTACGCCTTCTGCAGCAATCCTTAACGAATCAACAGTCAACTCGAAGTCGTAAGGGTTTTGGAGAGCGATCACAAAACGATACTCCTCATTAGCGACTAATATAGTTTCTGTAGCACTACTTTGTGGCTTCTTTAGCCATGGATTATGGAGAAAAGGTCCCTCCTTAACCATGGAAGTCGCTTTGAGTTCTGCAGATTGATGATGAGTCAACCTCAAAGTGAGTGGCTCTTCCAATATGAATAGGCCACGGACGAGAAAGTCGTCCCAATATTCTGTTTCTTCATGCTGTAAACCGAGTTTGTTCGCTGCAACAACTGTGCGCGAGATGTTGGAGAAGAGCCTGACCTGCTCGTCTCGTGGTAAGGTTACAATTACGTCTGTGCTATTAGGGCGCGGCGCTGTACCTGGCCCAGCCATACGCAGCAACAGCGCAGTGAAATGCAGCACTCCGTCAAAGTCCGGTAGAGCTTCGCAGAAACTGAGACACATTCGGAGTACCTCAAGCTTGAGGCCAACGCTCCCAAAAGCACGGAGCGAGGAAGTTTTTAGTATATCTGCAATAACACTTTCCCTAGTCTCAATGATTGGTAGGGTACCGCCATTGCCAGCGAGCGTCGTAGGTTGCGTTGACTGTCTTGGAGCGGGAATACCGTAAATTCGACTGAGTAAACCAAGAAACTCGTCAATTCCACTTTCAATCTCTCCTTCTCCAAGACTAAAGGCCCCAGCGCTGGATGTACCGCCACTTGCGATGTTCAGGGCTGCAAGCCCAGCGGCAGGATGAACTCCCATTTCGGCAGCCCCGATTTTACGAGCCTGAACAAGCCCCGGGATGAGAGACGTAACAAAATCCTTCATAATGATAGCCTTTTTCCTTTGCAGCCCTAACGATGAGAGTACAGAAGCAATACCAGCGAGTACCACAACTCGGTCAGTGGCATTAATACCAGCGCTTTCGATAGGCCCAGGGAGCGCGCGGAAAAGCAATGAAGCTACGTCATTACGGGTAGGATGCACGCTCAGCCGTGGGACTGAAAGTCGTGGCTTTTGTCGAAAAGGTGTACTGCGAACGAGGTGCTGTAGGGTATCTTCGTCCATGTATCCAGCGGAAAGATTAATGGCAGCAAGAAGCTTAGAGAACCTGATAACACATTCGGAGAATGCCAGTGGTGGCAAAGCTTCGCCTGCGAAGTTTGCCGCTCGAGTGTACAAGTTCAATATCATGTTGATCAAGTCAGGTAGGAGGGAGTTGAGGGTATCTAGCGCCCCCTCGTGATTCGAATTCCTTGCCTGCGCTGACACATCCGCGGCACTATTTGAGGGCGTATGTTGAGGTGATCGGCTGGTTGAAGATTTGTCGGAGATAGGGTAACAAATTGATGGTATCTAGCCACGTCAATACAAAGACTCGCACATGCTAAAGAACCGACTAACCTGGAATTCCATGCCAGACCACGCAAACAGGAGTAGAGAAACCATTATATGCTCGAGTGCTTTTGCGTGCCAAAGGTGGTCGCTGAAAGCGCGAGCCCGATTTGCGCCCTCTGTGAGCTCTCTTATTGCCTCGTGCCATTGCCCGGCACACATATAAAGTGTTCCGATAACAATGCTGACTCGGCCGCGTCCCTTATTCCGTGCTCGCTCACCGACTCCGCCTGAACCAAAGCCATGAATCGATACTCGGTCGGGTGCAGAATCTTTAGCAGAGGTGCTGGACTTGCTCGAATTGTTATTAGTTTGTTGGGAGGCGGAATTAATGCCGGATATCTCATCAAAGGTAGTGGGTGGCGTTCTTGTTCCTTGTGTGCTCGGCGATGCTGCCCTTGGGTCGTCTGCTGTTAAGGGACCTCCGGAGCTTGATGGAAGGACGGGAGTAGACATGCGATGCATGTCTTTTTGTACGCCTGATAAAGGCGATTCTGGCCTGCTACCGATTGGTACTTGTGAGTTCCTCCGTGAAGGTAATGATTCAGAATCAGCCCAGGATGGCGTACTTCCTGTGGAACCATTCTGTGAGCCAGGAGAGGGGATGGTTGGTAAGGCCTGGATGGATCTTGCCAAAGTTGTCATTTCTCCAAGAAGGGTTGCGGTAATGTCACAAATGATGGTTTTTATGGTCGTCGTCTTCAAGATCGCGGGTATGCAAATGGTCTCTGGAGGAAGTTGAGGGTGCGATGTTTGGATTTCAGACTCAAACATCATGAGAGTATGAAGATAAGCCCTGGGAAACTGGTCTTTTAGATTTTCGACAGCAGCTTGGATGTCATCCACATCATCGGTTTCAAGACTCGTCCGATGCTCAGTGTTGGTTGAAGTAGTATCAGATTCACGTGATGCGCTCAACCAAGGATACTCTAACGCATCGCTGATACCAATAATAAGAAGCGGTTCTCTGAACTGCTCAAAAGGCGACAGTGCCAGATGAGAAGGAGGCGGAAGGGAGGTTGATAGGTCATATAGAAGCGTTCCACCTGGAAATGCTAGGGGAGAGAACATATCTACGAATACCTGAGATCAGCAAATGTGATGTTCGAAGCAGCATGGTGATCGAGGTTTCGTACTCCTATCAGGTCGTGGGTCAGGGCTGATATCTCCAAGCCGGACTAAGGCCTGTTGTTGTAACAGCTCCACGAAGGCTAAGAAACGGGAGCGCTTGATGCGGCCTACGGGCAAAAGTAGAGCCCTGATGCGCGCAGGCGCGATCGGGGAGAGAGGATCAACCGCCATCTCCACCACATTGGTAGTCGAAGTAAGGGGACGGTGGAAGGGCCTTGTTCTATGAACAATGTTTTGTTGTCCTAGCGGACTGATACATGTGATGTCGAGCTTGGGATTTCGACTAGTGGATGTGGATCCCGGCCTTATCGATAAACGCCGCGCGCTAAGTCGGGCCCTGCATCACGCTTCAACATCCTTGACCTCCTGTCTCAGACAATTCCACGCCGCCTCTCTCTTTGCATTTCCATCTTTGTAGGCGCTCGCTCACCTTCTTCTGTATTTGCATAGCGTAGGAATAGATGGGCTTGCATCTTCATGGTGTTTTCCTTGTCATTCTAGACGGTTCTTCTCTTGTTTGCCACCAAGCACAGCCGTCTCATACATGATCAATCGTGTTACATTGATACAGACACCATTCTTTCATCCCATATTCTACAGCCTTCCCAAAGCACCAGGGATCCACATTCACAGATCATCGGCCGTATACGGTGCTGCCCTCGTTAGTCAAGGATTGTAACCTTTTGCGTACGGCACTGATTACCTCAGATTGTGGGGAGTTAAGCTTGGTAGCTTAGTGCAATTACGCAGACAACTGCACAGCAGTCTGCACCGCAAAAATGGCGGCTATAGACTTTGCTCTGCTGCGTAATCAGGCCATGACTGATGGCCTGGACAGTGAAGTCACTGTCAACACCAGGGCACTCATCGACAAGGTCCTGGCGCGGTATTCCAGCGAGCATACCACCTTGAGGGAGCTGATACAGAACGCCGCGGATGCCAAAGCAAACAAAGTCACAATCAAATTTGACACTGAGCCTTCTTTGACTGTGCCGACACCACAAGGGGCTGACGAGTCTACGCTTCTCAAACATATCATCCAAAACCACACAATGAAGCGATTAGTAGTTACAAATAATGGCCAGCCATTCACAACTGCAGATTGGAGCCGTCTCAAGAGCATTGCTGACGGAAATCCTGACGAGACCAAAATCGGTGCTTTTGGTGTGGGCTTTTACAGCGTCTTTGCTGATTGTGACGAGCCTTTTGTGGTGTCTGGGGATAAGAGCATGGCTTTCTACTGGAAAGGAAACACTTTGTCCACGAAAATGGCTACTGTGCCAGCTGAACATGCGACTTCGAACACAACCTTCATGCTCGAGTACCGACAGGCTGATCGAGACTCTCCGTCTTATAATCCATCAAAACTTCCCAACTTGCCTAATCTGTGTCAATTTCTCGCGACCAGCTTGACCTTTGTAGGGCTGGAATCTTTGGATTTGCACGTAGACGATTACGTGGTTGCTTCATTTTCAAAGAAGATCTCTCCACCAGAAGACATCAAAGTTCCAAATGGACTTAAGACAGAGACAGAAGGTGGCTTGATGAAAGTCACCAACGTTACCCGTCAGCATTCTCAAATTGACGCTGAATGGTTGAATGTAATCGCAACTGCTCAAGATGCACCCAAACGAGTTGCAACTGTTGTCCAGCAGGAAGTCCGCAATGCGGGCAACTCACTAAAGAGCTTCTTTTCCAAATTCACCGCGGCGGCTCCACCGCCACCATCGAGAACCCAAAAAGTCCAGCAAATAGAGAAGGCTGCTACTAAAAGCGAAGACTTATCTGGTGAATCCAAAGGAACCATTTTCTTGCAAGTTTGTACCGTAGAAGTAGCTACGCGGGTATCTCGAAATTTCGCCGCTGAGATCGAGCGAGCAACTAAAAAGGCACCACCAAAGGCGACAAGGATAGCTCTACTCACCTCACCATATCAAGAACCTTCTGCAACCCTTTCTACAGGCTCGGGAAAAACAGCTCAGCTCGCTTCGAAGATCTTTGCTGAGGTGCTCCCGACGAAGGCTGGACGTATTTTCATTGGCTTTCCCACTGCCCAAACGACTGGCTATCTGGCTCACATTTCTGCCCCCTCCCTGATCCCTACTGTCGAACGAGAGAATGTTGACATGAACGCACGTTATATTTCGACTTGGAATATCGAGTTATTGCGAATAGCTGGACTGGGCTGTCGTATAACATATGCATCCGAAATGGCGGCTATTCAAGCACGAGTGGGAGCGGAGACAATCGAATCGCTTGTGCCTAGAGCGATATACACCTTCCAGCAATACACTTCAAATGCATCACATCCGTCCACGATGCTGGGAGAGAAGATAGATGAAGCCTTCTGGTATTGCTCGAGAGAACGTTCCATCGATATTCTATCTACAAAGGGAGTCATGGCGAGTAAGAATGTGCGCATGCCAGCAGAGACGCTGAGCTTCCTTGGAGAAGTGCCAATGGTACCCCAAGAACTTGCAAATGGCGCTGTCACTTTCATGTTGGCATTGCACAATCGAGGTTTCATTTCAGAGCTTACAATGCATGACATTCGGGAGGGCTTGGAATCGCGTGCTCTGAATGAAGAAGAGCTTTTGGAGTTCCTGAAATGGTGCGGAGCTAAGCTTGAGAGTGGGGAACTTGATATACCAGGCTCGCGCACTCTTTTCGATATTACCGTAGCGAACATTGACGTCCAACCTGAGAAGAACTCGGGTAGAATCCTTGCCCTGGGAGACATCACTACATTCGTGAACCCAACTCGAATCACGCCAAGCCTTCCTCTCCCACCTGACACGATACCATTTCTCTTCACCAAGGGCATGTCTGTCAAACAGTTGCAGATGTTTGGGTGGATAGAACTGTCAATGGTCCGATGGTTACGGCACATGACGTCCCAACCTCAACTCGCCGAGTTCACGACATCCGAGCAGCTTGCATCGTCTGTGCTCAGTTTAGCATCCAAATGCTGGGAGCAACTTGATGCTAGTTCAAAGGAGACCGTTGCTAAAATTCTGAATCCCCACTCCATCATGCCAACAAAGATGGGCATGCGTCGACCTGCGGAATCGTATTTTTCCACTGTCAAATTATTTGATGACTTGCCTACGGTGAAGGCGTTCGCCGGCTCAAGGGAGAAGTTCCTCCTTGCATTAGGCGTACGGAAAACTATCGACTTACCCGTTGTATTTGACCGAATGCGTAACAGCGACGCCCAAGGGGCTGACAAGCCATCATGGAATCATGTCGATTTAATCCGTTATTTCGCATCCGTAATTGATGAGATACCAAAGAAAGATCTGGAACGTCTCCGGGAAACACCATTCTTGCCAGGTGAAGGTGTCGCGGTCAAACCGGGTCAGCTTTTCAAAGCGTCAGATCTATATGCTCCGGATCAGACAGTTTTATCTCTTGGCTTAACGCAAATCAAGATTCCGTTCGAATTTAAACCAAACCTACGAGATGGAGTTTTATTATTACGTCTCGGCTTGAAGCAATGGCCTGACTCAATGACGATTGCAAACATTCTCTACCGCGCTGGTCAATCTAAAGATCAAAAGCTTTATCACTTGGCCTTGGAATATTTCTTGCAAAATTACTACAAAAATAACTATGCTACAGAAGCACATAAGCTGGTAGGCGTCACTCTTCCTATACTACCAACCGAACAAGCTCCTTTCCCGGCCCTGGTAGGGCCATCTCAGTGTTATACAAACGAAGGTGCTGCCTGTCTCGGCTTTGCTATTCTTCGAAGCGATTTGCGTCCACATGCCGACAAATTTGGCGTGCAAAGAGATCCTAGCATCGTCCCATGTGTGCAATACCTTATTACGACGCCACCGAAGAGTAAGCTCGATGCTGAAATGCAATTTGCATATTTCACTTCACGTGCGGCCGACCTAGACCTGAATAAGGGTCTGGTTGCGAAACTGTCAACCTCCAACATTGTACCAGTGTTTCGGAAGTACTACTTAGATCCTTCATGTGGCGGATTCGAGGACCGCACCAGGCAACAGACCGGAAAAAGTGAGATGCGGATACATCACTACGACCCGCCAGAGCATGTTTTCGTTGGTCGTGATCAAGAGTACCGAGGAATTCTGGATTATGTGCAATATGGTGCAGAGGCCACCGCCTTTTTACTTAAAGTTGGAGCCAAGCATGAGCCAACTACTCACGACTTAGCATTTTTGCTATCAAAGAATCCAGCACGTTTCTTGAACACCATTGGACAGGAGAAGTACTTGGACCTCTTGAGAAAGTTAGCTGAACACGCGGAAGGCCTTTGGAAGGATAAAGAGCTAGTCAAAGTTTTAATGGCTTCACGAGCACTCCTTGGGTACCGCGATATCAAGGAAGACACCAAGAAAGTAGAACCAAACGAGGAGGAGTATGAAGATCTCGATGAACCGATTGTGCATCGTGAATGGTCTCTCAACAATGCAAAGGAAATCGTTATCATCGACAATGTCAACTTCTTGCTCCGGTTTCGAGATTATATCATCGCGGCACCCCAGGAAGAAGCCCTTGAGGAGTTCTATGCACGTTTTGGTGTTCAAAAGGTGTCAGATCTAGTCAAAACAGAGCAACGTATCGGGACCATTGTACGCGATCAAACTTCAGCGCAAGACTTACGAAAGGATATCATGGAACGAGTACGACTCTTCTTGCACGAGTACGAGCGTGACTCAACATCGTCCAAAGCCATCAAACATGATGCAAAGTGGCTCAGTTCAAACTTAATTGTGCAATGTGTATCTGATATATCGATACGATATTCGCTGGTCGAACGTAACGTTGCAACTTCTTCCAGAAAATCAGCCGTAGTGGTTAAAGAGCGCGGGAGAGGTTATGTTTTGAGCATCACACCAAAATATGATTTGTACGAAGTATCAACTGAACTCGTCCGACTGCTAATTTCGCGGCCGAAACGCAACGATGCATTTGGACTGGAACGTATTTTGACCGAACCATTGCGACGACTTCAACAGAAGGGGATCAATGTAGAACGTATCCTACGCAGGAAAGAACACGAAGCGCGGATTGCCAAGCAACAAGAGCTGGAGAGGGAGTATGAAGAACAACAACGTGCTGCTGAACAAGCCAAGTCGGCTTTGGTCAAAGGCAATGAAGGACAAGAGAATGCACCACCGCAAACACCTGAAAAAGCGAATCACATGCCAGGCTCCTTTGGCAGCCCAGAAACGAGCATGGAAGTTGCAAACAATCATCGCCAGCCGAGAGATGAAGGGTTGATCAACAATTGGGCTAAGAAACTAGGGTTCAAGACGGACACTGCACCAAGAACTGGCACTGATGGGCCGCAAATCAGTCGCGATGTGCAAGCGACCAAATCGAATATTCAAAACGCGATCAAGGACTGTCGCCCCACTGGCATGGATAATATCAACACCAAACACCACCAAGATCCCACTGAGCTCGACCGTGGTGGTTATTGTACCGGCGAGCAATGGGAGAACTTACACAAAGCTTTCTCGGTTCCCTTTGCTGGTCGCCATGTAGACATTTACTATGGATTGAACGAAGCATCTGCCTTGACAGATCTTCAGTCTCATCTTTCAGCATTCCTACCGCTTATTTTTGGACTCACCGCTATCTTTCAAGTGAACCCAGCCGCCGTCAACATATTCCTGGATAAGAAGTCTAATACGGTCGCTTTCAACATGAATGGTAGCTTATTCTTCAATCTTGCATGGTTCATGGCGTTGCATAGCGATAAATGGGGCACAAGAGAAGGACGGTTGAGGGCACTCGATAGCTGGTTCTGCACATATTGTCACGAGTTGGCACATAACCTTGTGGCAGATCACAATGCAAGGCACAGTTGGTACCAGCAGCAGATTATTATTGAATACAGCCAACAGTACCGAGCAGCATTAGAGGGCTATACGCAAGGTCTGTTGGCCCCGGCATAGAACAATGCGGTGTAGGGGAACCCAGAAAACCGTTGTTGGGTTCACGGACGCCAACATGCGTTGTTTTATCTGTTGTATGCGGAGTGTATAGATTTGGTGTAATATGACATTATTAAATTCTAGTGCATACATCCCGCCAAGTCGGTCACGCCTTAGACATGATTGATTGACATAGCTAGGCCCATGTTCTTTTGGTTGCGTAGGCAGCCTAGTACGTTAGTTTCTCTTACCGTACTTCGTATGTGCTTCCGCTGTAGCATTCACTCACCCACCCCCTGTCAGTCGTAAGATTGCTGGTTGGTGGCAGTTGGACTAATCTCTGCGACAGTGTGCACGGGTTGCTATCACACCTACGCGTTTGTTCGTCACTTGATAGCCCCACTATATTGTACAAACGCAGGTGAAGTTGAGCGCTTGGTCCACCTGTTCTTCTGTATGTAAACTTCTCTTCTTGCAATCTTCTCATCACCTCACCTCTACTCAACTTTCAACCTTTCCAAACACTTGCAGATCAACACCTTTGACAACTCACTGTACAAGTGGTTCGTATTGGAAGCTCCATCAATGGGGCACCACTAATCATCGCCACAGTCGCCATGCACTTCTCGGCATTGATACTAAGCGCACTCGGTCTTGCTGGCCTCGCGGTCGGTGGGATTGTGACCGCAGAGCCGAGTGTGACTTCTTGTAGTTCTCCTATCTCAACCACTGTGTCATCGTGCGGCTACAATACCGGCAATCTCCAGCCAACTTGTCGCACTTGGATCTGGCCTGTCTGTCCCACAGCCACTACAACGGCAAAGCAGCCTGACGAAACCTGGGCTAGCCTTCCTGTTTTGCCTACGACCTCACCTTGCGCCACACGTGAGGCTGTACCTACGCCACCACTGTGCTGCTTTGATCTAGGATCGGGCATGTACCAGTGTCCTTGCAACAAGGCCTCGGCAGGTGAGTCGAACATTGATCCCTGTGACACTTGCTTCGTCGCCATACACAATTGCAGGTCGCGCTGCAAAGGCAATTCGCAATGTATTGCTCGCTGCAACTGCAAGGAATACTATGAAATACCAATGTGCAAGCGGTGTCCAGCAGCAAAACCGAAGCCGAATTGTGGGAATGTCGGATTGACCAACGATGCAGTTGAAGCTCGCGTTCCGCCACCAGAGATCCTTTCTACGCGTGGACCAGAGATACCAGCTGGGGGTCCTACGACTTTGGCAACCATGACTACGAGCCAGGATCCCAAGGCTAAAGATGGGCAAGTCCGCTACTGCGCTTGCTATACGTGTCCTCCTCGGGGTGGATGTAGATGGCTCCCATGCTGGTGTGGTTCTGCTAACGCTGCTGAAGTTAATTGAACAGTTGGTTGGAAGTCAAGACGGGATTTGAAAGCTGAAAGGCATGGGAAGTGGATGATCCAGATGTGAAGGGTGATGGATACGGTTTGGAGGGTCATTTCCTAGGGATATCCAAATGTGGTTCGAGAGAGTCATATGGTGATAGTCGGTTCCCAACGATGAATTCAAGGGATAGATAGTAAGGATTCGACTTCTTGTCTGACCTGACCACAACTCTTTTGCGTGCATGAACATTTGGAGCGCCATACGACCCACATGGCCAGACGTAATGAGCAGAAAGAAGCCGAGTTTTTTTCTTATTCGCCAAAGAAAACAGATGCATGAAGGGCAGGAGATTGCGGTTGGGGTGCAGACGCTTGGGCCAAGGGGAGCCCAAGTACGGTCGGCGATTGCGACAAATCCGCTAAAACGCGAAAATTAAATTAGCCCCTTTTTATAAAATACGTATATAACTATTACAGCGCGCCTTATATTACTAAGATATATAATTTAATATAAGTATTATATAAATAATATTCTTTATATTAGTACTTATACTATATTAATAATATATATACTTTATAAAATATAATAGTACTTTATACTATTACTTTTAGATTTATTACTATAACTTAAATATAAGTTACCTAGTAAAGAACTTTAAACTATATTATAATAAGATTATCTATTAAGTTAATAAGAGTATAAAGGTCTAAAATATTACTATTTAGCTTAAGAAGAAGCGTAGTATTAAGTATAAGAAGTAGATACTTAAATATTAGCTTATAAAATAAGGTATAATATAAAGACTATCTAAAGAGGTAAAGTATTATATTTAGATATAAGTAATTATACTAGTATTTAAAATAAGCCTAATAAATAAGAAAATACTTATTAACTTAAATAAGAATAAGTTTAATATATCTATAAGAGTTTTACGCTAAATTAAGTATAATTTATATATTAAGTAGAAGTTTTATAAGTAAAAGAGGGTTATAAAAGATAATATAAATAAAAAGGCTATATATATACTATAAGAAGAGTTCTTATCTAGTTTAATAATTAATAGTTATAAAAAAAAGATAGTTTATTAATATATTCTCTTAGAGTAAGGCTTAATAGTATTATAAAACTAACTATACGCTACTTACTAAAAGCTTAACCTAATTATAATAGAGCGCTAAGATTAAGATACCTAGTAATAAAGAAGAGAATATATTATACCTAGTCTAAATTTTATATAATTAATTAATAAATATAATAAGCTAAAGCTATATAGTATATATATCTATACTATAATTAATATCTACTTATACTACGTATTATAAATTTATACTAGAGTAATAGTATCTACTATTATAAATATAGCTAATTAGTACCTTACTATAGTTAAGCTAGATAAAATAAGGTATATCTTAGTATATATTAAGTTAGATTATAAGTTAGAGATAAGTATACTATTATATATATACTATATATTAAGTCTCTCTTTTAATCTAGAGATTAAATTTAAAGACTATTATATATATAAGATAAGTATAGCTAATTAGTAGATTAAGTTCTAGTAGTATTAAATTTTTAAGTAGTTATTATTTTATTA